>BQNB010016996.1:60176-70709 GCA_026074375.1 Tanacetum coccineum | reverse complement strand
GCCCGTTCATTTGGAGATTTAGGGTTCTTGATTTGGGGTTTTCAATTTAGGGTTCTTGATTTGGGGATCTTTTGTAGATGTGTTTCTACTCGTTACAAGACAATGATAACAAAGCTCCTAATCATTGCCCATCACTGTTGCTTCCCATGTCTTGGATGAAATTAAAATGGGAAGGAGGAGATGGGAGTGCCCATCATTGCCCATCACTGTTGCTTCCCATCTATGCCTCGTGTTAACAGGTCTAACTACAACAACGCTAAGTCGTTCAATTTCAAAACAGTAATTATGTAACACTTACCGTCTCACGGAAAAGCGTATAATTACCTTGTGATTGCAAATCTACACACGTCTCACGCATATGTAAAGAGCAATCTACAAGTGTTTTTACAAATTGGACGGCAATAACTTAGTTGAAAAAGGGTATTTTATTTGACGTGTCAAATATGTACGAAGAAGCATGCATACATCTTCGTATCATTAGTTTTAATAAAAACTTTTACTCAATTTAGTTATTATTACGGTATCACCTATTATCATCGTATCTTACACATAAATAGTGAGACCTTGAAATTGACGATTCAACGTGTTTCTAAATTTAAAGAGTTATGCCTTTTTAAAACAAATAACACTGTAGTGACATGCCATGGTTCACGGTAACTCCAATCGAATGCGCAAAGAAGCGGAGAATCAGGTCAGCGCGAAGCGTATAAAAAACCTGAATTCTTTAGGAATGTTGACCACTCCGCCTTAAACTTCTCTTATAGTTTGTTCTAGTGGATGAGCCGTACTTCCCATGAGTCCATAGCGTCTAGTTTTATTCATAAAAAAACTTTAATTTTGGAAACACATTATGAACTATAAATTGCTAGTCTAATCATGGAAGATTTTATATCGGATGTAAGCCGAATCCACTTTTGACTTTTTGCATTATATAGTCCATAATAAATCTTATTTCGATAATCATTAGTCATGTTTATGTTTGTTTTCCGAAAAACCCTTTTATTTTCTCATAAGTCAAGAACTAAAAATTAAAACATATAAACATCGACTAAACTAAATAACATTTATTTAAACGCACTTAACAATTAAGGCATGCAAAATTAAATATGATCCTAATTATCTGATAATAATGACATGCATATATTCATATAAGGCTCCTTCGTCCTATAAACTCCGGCCACATCCATCGACAAAATCGACTGCGTAAGCCTTATACAAATATACACCACATAGCACATAAATCTTTTAACTATTTTAGGCCCCATTAATTCAATAATAAGGGTCTTCCCGAATTCTTGAATCATGGATCTTACCAATTAAGAAAATATTTAAAATTATGTGAATCTAGATCATATTTAAACCAAATCTTTTTAACAAATTAACAAGATTTAAATATCTAATATCAATCCATGATAAATTTGCATGATTTTATCAATCCATCATATTTTATCAATCCATGATCTTCTTTAACAATTAACAAAACTTAAAACAATTAACAATTAATACATCAAGTTTTATATAAAATTGCATATAACCTAGATCTCGTCTAATTAATTTTATTAACCATCAAGATCAAATATTTTTAACATAACGCCCAATGGGGCATTAAAATTAATCACGAAACCCTAATTTGTCCAATTTTATTCCTTGTAATTAAAGATTCTACACGATGGCTCGTGATGCCACTGTTGGGTTTTATGACCTAATTAACAATTAATTAACACGAGTACGCAGCGGAATTAAAGAACACATGTAGAACACATTAATTAACAAGGATAGAAGATGATTACCTTTTAGCACGAAACGATACACCGTTTAAAGGTAACCGTTAACTCCGTCTTCTATATACGCGTATGTATAATAACCACACGCAAAACCTCCAAGATCTAAAGTAAGATCTCTCTAAGCTTCCACACACAATACGTTCTTAGCAAACAATGAAGTATGCTAGTACTAGTAGTGTTTTAGCAAACGAACACCACGACACTTGAATCAAATCAACACGTGAGCAAAACCACCTTGTGGTGATACACGATCGAACAAACACACCCTTATGGGTTGTTTGTTTTTGGCCGATCGCTAGAAGGGAGAAAACCAAACCCTTAGGGGTGTTGGTTTCGGTCAAACACAAGGAGAGAGAGAAGGGAGAGGTTTTAGGGATTTTTCACAAAACACATATCCAATAATGAACCTCAAGTCCTCCTTATATAGCCTACACAATCTTGGAGAACAAGCAAGCAAGCCCAAACCCTCTTGGGTTGTGGGTTCGGCCGACCAAATGGAAAATGGGGCAAACCCTCACTTTCCTTTTTCCCGTTTTGCATATTAGTCCTTAATGTTTAACTATTAAACATTTAACTAATATATTTATTTATCGTTTACTAAAAACACTAATTAATTTTTTTTACGTATTAACATGTGTGTCCCCTTAGGCTCGAATAAATAATTCAGACATATGTTATTTACGATGGACATATTCCAATAGCTCCCACTTGGACATGTAAATAATACAATAACATTGGTAATCGTCTAGCAACACGCCAATGCTCCCAAAATATTCGAGTATGGTTTCAAAGGGCATGAACACATGATTTATGAATTTACAATCCCTTTGTTTCCGATACCGTTGTTAAATTGGATATGGATCAATGTCATTCCATATTTAACGATTTTGTTTCTCTTATATATGATTAATCAAGATTACCAAAAATCATTGAGACATATCTATCTGAGTTTTTAGGTGCGGCCACACATACATCTGATTCACCCTACGAGGGCACCAATGGTATCTTCTTTAATAATTTGAAGGAATAAATTCTATATTGACTACAAGTGTCTAATCATCATGTGGCATAAACCATTCTGATATAGCCCTTATTAGTTACCTTATTCAGGACAACTTAAACTATATCAAGAAGGAATATCCACATATGCTAAACCTACTTGCGTCTCAAGTCTAAGGATTTATGTAAATAAAATCACGTACAAAATTCACTTGATGACGTCGATCCATAAAGTGATATTCTTGTGGCGGGGAAATCCAATATTCATCTTATGAATATCATGTATGTTTGGTGGACTTATCCTTAATATCTCTAATATCACCAATGACTCATAATTGTTTTAGTTTAACGATATTCCCATATCATTAATCAACAACAGATTAATTTAGAATAATACATTTATTATTCATGGATTTAAACATGCAAATATAGGACACAACTTTATAATATAAAATAACAAAAATACCAACGTATCATTATCATAAAATAAAATTGTTTTAACATCCCTTATCCAAATACTAAACACAGATCTACATGAAACTACTAGCAGGACGAAGCCCCATGCTCCTAGCATGTTGAGTAAGCTTCCTGTTTGATAAAGCCTTTGTAAAAGGATCAGCTAGATTGTTATCTGTGTGAACTTTAAGAAGGTTACTTCTATGGTAGTGTCTGGCGCCCATCTGAACCCCCGGTTCGTTGGCGAAATGAAGTGCGGCTGAATTATCGCAAAACATCCTAATAGGTTCGTTTATTGTTGGTACTATACCAAGCCCTGAAATAAACTTCCTAATCCAAACAGCTTCCATCTCTGCTTCTTAAGCAGCTATGTAATTCAACTTATGTAGCTGGCATTTCAGTAGTACTTTACTTGGAGCTTTCTAGTCTACTGCACTTCCGTTCAAAATGAAACGTATCCTGTCAGAGATTTCATATCATTTATATCAATCTCAAATCCAGCATTGCAATAACAATCAACTCGAAGTTCAGCTTCCGGATTTTCACCATAAACCAAGAACATATCTTTAGTGTTTCTTAAATACTTAAGAATGTTTTTCACAGCAGTCCAGTGAAGTTCACCTGGATTCTGTTGAAATCGGCTTGTCATATTTTGCGCGAACGCAACATCAGGTCTAGTGCATCTAACCGCATACATAATGGAACCCACAACCGAAGCATAAGGTACATTCTTCATGCGATTCACCTCTTTAGGCGTTTGAGCACCTTGTGATTTGTTCAAGTCAAGTCTTTCTTGCATGGGGATATAACCACGTTTGGAATTATCCATTTTATATCTCTTTAAGATCTTATCCATGTAGGCATTTTGACTAAGTCCAATTAATTGCTTCGATCTATCTCTATAGATTTTGATTCCAAGAATAAATGCTGCTTCCCCCAAATCTTTCATAGAAAAGCACTTTCCAAGATAATTCTTTACACTTTGTAAACTTGGAATGTGATTACCCATGATGATTATGTCATCAACATATAAGATGAGGAATGTAACATTACTCCCACTAGCCTTTTGATATACACATGGCTCATCAAGATTTTGAGCAAATCCAAACCTTTTAATTTCCTCATCAAATCTTTTATTCCAGCTTCTTGATGCTTGCTTAAGACCATAAATGGATCTTTGAAGCTTGCATACTTTTCTGGGATGATTAGGATCAACAAAACCTTCAGGTTGTACCATATAGATGTCTTCATCAAGATAACCATTTAAGAAGGCAGTTTTGACATCCATTTACCATATCTCATAATCATAGAACGCCGCTATAGATATGAGAATCCTAATAGCTCTAATGTTAGCGACGGGTGAGAACGTTTCTTCATAATCAACCTCGTAGAGTTAAGTATAACCCTTTGCTACAAGACAAGCTTTATAAGTGTGTACAATACCATCCATGTCAGTCTTTTTCTTAAAAATCCACTTACTCCTAACGGTCTTACAACCAGGAGGACGATTGACCAGGACCCATACCATATTGTCCATCATGGATTGTATTTCCGTATTCATAGCATCGATCCACTTATCAGATTCTGAATCTAACATTGCGGCTTCATAGCTAGTGGGTTCATTAAGATCCCCTAGACTATGCTCCTCCACCTCTACATTTAGACATAAGCGGTTTGGAGCTCGATGTGTCCTTTCAGACCTACGAATCGGAATCACTTCCTCTTGAGGTGGTTGTGGTAGTTCAAAATCCTCCACCTCTTGAGGAATGTTGCTAGTAATTTCAGAAGGTGCTGTATCTTCTTCTTCTTGAATTTCTTCAAGATCTACCGCCCTCCCACAGATTTCTTGACTTATGAGATGTTTCTTAAAGAATTCAGCATTCCTTGCTACAATAATTTTGTTTTCAGGTGGGAAGTAGAAATAGTAACCCATCGTTTCCTTTGGGTATCCTATGAAGATACACTTAACAGATCTTTGTTCGAGTTTGTCAGGCGTATCTCTCTTCACAAGAGCCTCACATCCCCAGACCTTTAAGTAAGACAAGTTTGGAACTTTTCCATACCACAGTTCATATGGTGTCTTATCTACCTTCTTTGTTGGAACCATATTGAGAATGCGTGTTGCAGACTCTAGAGCATAATCCCAAAAGGATAAAGGCAGAGTTGTAAGATTCATCATAGATCGCACCATATCTAGTAAAGTACGGTTTCTCCTCTCAGACACTCTATTATGTTGTGGTGTGTATGGAGGAGTAAGCTGTTGAACAATTCCATTTAGCTTTTAGATAATCTTTAAACTCTTGGCTTATATATATACGCCACCCCGATCTGATCGTATTGCCTTAATGGTCTTCCCGAGTTGATTTTCAACTTCATTTTTAAACACTTTGAACGTTTCAAAAACGTCATGTTTATGTTTAAGAAGATAAACATAACCATAACGACTATAATCATCTGTGAATGTAATGAAGTAGCTAGCACCTTGTCTTGACACATGTCTAAGTGGACTACACACATCAGTATGTATTATTCCAAGAAGATCAGTGGGGTCCGCCCCTTTCGGGACGAATGTGGAAACGTTTTCCTTGTCATCTACCCGATAAAACAAAATACGCATAGTATTAAATGACTCATCATCTGTGATGAATAGTTAAAAGCCCTTCTTGTGCAAGCTTATTCAATACATTCTTTACTTATGTTAGCAAGACACATTGTCATAGATTTAGTAGAGTCAAATTGCGTTGCTCTTTTAGTGCTAACATTATAAATAGAATTATCATTTGGTACAAGATCATGCATATCAATTTCATAATACCAATTACTGTGACTAACATTAAAATAAAACCACATTGTTCTAGAACTAATAATTCCAAAATCTGTAAAACACTGACAAATCCATTTTCCTACCAAACAGTGAAACAAAAACAACAGCTTCCCCAAAATGTGGGACTCTAGTTATAGAAGGTGCATAATGACAATTGTCTAAACAAATCACAAGGTCATTAGGTAAAACTAAGTCAAAACTTCTAATAGCTTCTACTTGTTTAAGCTTTTCTTACTCCTCCAAGACCATGTTTTGTGTTACAAATATAAGTACCACAACTAGTGTTATACACCCAGGATTTAGTAGGAAAAGAAAATAATTATATTATGAAGACATCTGAAGAACTGGCAGTGCCAACTTGCTTCTTCTTCTTAATCAACTCAGCAAGGTAAGCAGGACGATTCCTCTTACAATGACCTACCTCCTTGCAGTGGTGGCAGGCATCATCCTTAGTTGGGCGCTCCATAGCAGTAGGCTTAGGGGTTTTAGGCTGAGGGATATAAACCTTCTTATCATTTCCCTTGCCTTTAACCTTATTCTTGCCTTTTGCATTAAGTGATTTCTTATTGGCCTTCTAGGTTTTACCACTTTTAATCATCATTATTTATGGTGTTTCAGCCTTTTTAGGTAAACCTTTTTCATACTCAATGAGCATAGTATGTGGTTCACCAACTGTCTTCCCCATGTTATGCTTATTGTAGTGAGGCCATTCAAGATTAAACCAACACTTAAGCTCTTGTGGGAGCACATAACCAAGACATTACAGTTCCACATAATTCTTCATCTAATGACATATGGGCCAACTGGTTTTCCCTCATCCTGTTAGCAAGCATGGAAAGTTTGTATCGAAAATGGGTCCCCCACAAACCACTCCACTCCAGCTTGTTTCTTAAACATGGATTTGAGCTCCTGAAGCATTTCATAATGTGAGGAATTTTTGAATTGTCTTTAAAGTTCAGGAGTCATACTTTCGAGCATAAGATAAGCCACCTCATTATGAATCATATACCGCATTCCACTGCGTAAGTACTCAGAATCGGTAGGCGAAGCAAGAGAAATAGGTTGTTCAATGACAAACAATTTCCTTTCAACTCTCAAGACCATCTTAAGTTGAAGAAACCAGTCATTGAAATTATTTCCAGAAATTTCAAACATCGACCTGAAAGCCGAATGGTTTATGTTTTAGACAAGTAGTGCCATTAGACAACATAGTAAAGTCAAGAAGTAGTATTTCGATAATACACCCTTATAAGAAATAACCTACCCACTATATTTAATTAAACAATTAATTTCCTAAGGTTAGGTACCATCAACTTGACATACCCCCACCACATCAGTTGATCTGCTAGTGATGGTGTATTCAAAAGGTAATCAACGATTGATAATTCACAACTTTTGCAATTCCTAAACCATATGGGACTTACTTTATTACAATAATGTCTAGTAAGCATGTTTCATCCCATCTATGCCGCGTGTTAACAGGTCTAACCACAACAACGCTAAGTCGTCCAATTTTAAAACAGTAATTATGTAACACTCACCGTCTCACGGAAAAGCGTATAATTACCTTGTGATTGCAAATCTACACACGTCTCACGCATAGTAAAGAGCAATCAACAAGTGTTTTTACAAATTGGATGGCAATAACTTAGTGGAAATGGTATTTATTTGACGTTTCAAATATGTACGAATAAGCATGCTACACTTGTATCATTGATTTAATAAAAACTTTTACTCAATTAAGTTATTATTACGGTATCACCTATTATCATTGTATCTTATACATAAATAGTGAGACCTTAAAATTGACGATTCAACGTGTTTCCAAATTTAAAGAGTTATGCCCTTTTAAAAACAATAACACTGTAGAGACATGCCATGATTCACGGTAACTCCAATCGAACTCGCAAAGAAGCGGAGAATCAGGTCAGCGCGAAGCTATTAAAAACCTGAATTCTTTAGGAATGTTGACCACTCCGCCTTAAACTTCTCTTATAGTTTGTTCTAGTGGATGAGCCGTACTTCTCATGAGTCCATAGCGTCTAGTTTTAATCAAACAAAAACTTTAATTTTGGAAGCACATTATGAACTATAAATTGCTAGTCTAGTAATGGAAGATTTTATATCGGATGTAAGCCGAATCCACTTTTGACTTTTTGCATTATATAGTCCATAATAAATCTTATTTCGATAATCATTAGTCATGTTTATATTTGTTTTCTGAAAAACCCTTTTATTTTCTCACAAGTCAATAACTTAAAATAAAAACATATAAACATTAACTAAACTAAATAACATTTATTTAAACACACTTAACAATTAAGGCATGCAAACCATTAAATATGATCCTAATTATCCAATAATTAAATATGCATTTATTCATATAAGGCTCCTTCGTCCTATAAACTCCGGCCATATGCATCGATATACTCGATTACGTAAGCCTTATATAAATAAATACCACATAGCACATAAATCTTTTAACTATTTTTAGGCCCCATTAATTCAATAATAAGGGTCTTCCCGAATTCTTGAATCATGGATCTTACCAATTAAGAAAATATTTAAAATTATGCGTATCATGATCATATTTAAACCAAATCCGTTTAACAAATTAACAAGATTTAAATATCTAATATCAATCCATGATAAATTTGCATGATTTTATCATGGATCTCCATTAACAATTAACAAAACTTAAAACTATTAACAATTAATAAATTGCATACAACCTAGATCTCGTCTAATTAATTTTATTAACCGTCAAGATCAAATCTTTTTAACAAAACCGCCCACCGGGGCATTAAAATTAATCACGAAACCCTAATTTTTTTTAATTTTATTACTTGTAATTAAAGATTCTACACGATGGCTCGTGATGCCACTGTTGGGTTTTATGATCTAATTAACAATTAAATAACACGAGTACGCAGCGGAATAAAAGAATCACATGTAGAATACAATAATTAACAAGATAGAAAACATGTACCTTTTAGCACGAAACGATACACCGTTTAAAGGTAACCGTAAACACCGTCTTCTATATACGCGTGTGTATAACGTCACACGCGAAACCACCAAGAATCAAAGGTATGATTCCTCTAAGCTTCCACACACAATACGTTCTTAGCAAACAATGAAGTATGCTAGTACTAGTAGTGCATTAGCAAACGATCACCAAATCTTGACAATCAAGTAAACCGAACGAGTCTTGTTGTTGAAGATCGAACCTCTTAAGACCACGAACAAACCCTTTGTGGTTTTGTTGCGATCGAACCAAAAGGAAGAAAGCAACCGAACCCTTTGAGGGTGTGTAAAGCAATCGAACATGAAGAAAACAAGAAAACCAAAAACCTTTTATGGTTTTAAAAGGTTGGTCGATCAAAGATAAAGCACAAGGACGGTATATATGTTTTGTTTAAAGCATACATATGACTAAAAACCTTCAACATGTATATATAGGCTCTTATCTCTCCTAATCCCATTAGGGTTGTTATTCTTGAACCAACTAGGATTAAGGGGTTTTAAACCGCACCCTTTAATCTTCGGTTTATTCATAATTAGTCCTTTAACTTTTAACCGACTAATTATTAATACTTGTTATAAAATGATCGTTTATTAAATACACTAAGCAAACATTGTTTACGTATAACGTGTGCGTCCCCTTAGGCTCGAGAATATTTCCGGACATATATTATTCATATATGGTCATATTCCAACATACAGTTAGATAGTTTGCGCATCGGTAGAGTAGGTGGCGCATACAAAAGAGAATGTCTACGGGTAGATGGTTTGTGCAAGTGGTAACCATGCCCATACAGTATGTTATACTTTTCAACTTATGTATCCATGTCTCATTCTTTTTCTTAAGGGTCATCGTGGTAAACTGTTTTCTAAACAACTCTTTCAGATCCATGTTTTCTAAAGGGTCGTGCACATACAGTGTGTTATATCTCTTCTTTGTATGTGCTTCAGCTCTATGTAAAAAAGTTTCTACGCTGAGTAAGGTGAGTTTAATACATGATGAAACTGCTGCTAATATAGGAACTTTATGAGATTTACTTATTGAAACTACTTATATAGGGGTTGTTTAGGATCAACCATGTTCAAAGATTTCTAGTGAAAGATGCAACAGGATACAAAGAAGACTGTGGGTGCACATGTTCATGCATCCAGCATGAGACATAGTAGTGAATTAAAGGTAAGCAAGCTTACCTTGCCATTAACATAAACCTGTAAAATAACTCCTAAACTTGGTCATAGGGAATCGGACATAAAGGACAAGTAACAATCATCCAAATAATAGTTTTTTATAGATAAAATATTATTCTTTCATAACAGATGCATTGTGACTGATGTAGGATGATTGCACCACAGCAGAAGAAATTTTAAGGTCTTTTGTCGACTGAAGTTGATGATGTAAGTGATATCACTATATATCTTTTTCTTTGTTTTTCTTTTCTGGTATGC
>BQNB010016996.1:6158-58788 GCA_026074375.1 Tanacetum coccineum | reverse complement strand
AGAATAATATGAGTAGTAAATATTATTAAATTCAAGCATCAATCCCAAATATTAGTAAACCCAAGCATAAATCTTAAATTTTAGAAAATCCCGTAAACACTTCAAAAAAAACTCATCACGTTATGCGCTATAGCACGCTTTATCACGCTATATTGCATGCCACGCCTAGAGACGACGCCTTGGCCTGTTTTGTAACGTGGAGGCTACGCTTCGCGCTATGACGACTCTATGGCGCCGCTATAGCGCGCTATTTAGAACGCTGAATAGGAATCGTACACACCTTACTAAACACACACTCCAACACCAAATGAAATTATTCAGTGAATCACAACAACTGGACAAACCATATTCCCAAACAAAATTCTCAAAGAAGAACTTCGTCATGACATGAGATCTTGGAATGAAATCATTCAAGATAATGCCTTTGGCACTCAAAATAACTCAAACTTTCTTCCTGCATCATCATGTCACATGATGTATTGCATTCAAACACGTACTCCCTTCAACTTCGCTTATTTCCTAACCAAACGAGTTGAAAGGATTAAAAATCAACCAAACTCTCCAAAGCCATATGGAATGATTCTAAATCGTCTATATGATCTGTTGATCCTAATGAACAGATATTGAACTCCTTAGCTTGATGTAAGGCACTAAGATTGAAACTTTGAGTGTATGATATAAACTATACGGAATCTAGTTTATACCACTAAGAAGAATAACAGTAATGAATGTTTAACACATAGAAATATAACCAAAACAATAAGCTTCAATATATTAATACAAACACTCTTTAACAGTGTTAGGGTTTACAACCTTGAATCTATGGATAATAGGAAAGACTGATATGATGTTATGTATTTATAATGCCATAACCTAGGATCTCCTTTTATACATCAAGGAGTCCTTTACAAGATAACTATGAATCTTCTAAAACATTAAGCTTATATGCATATCTTTCTAAATATATAGAATATACACAAGATAACTAATACATATCTTTACACGTCTTTACATCTCTTCACACGTCTTTATCTTCATGCAGTCTTTAATCTTTATCAGCAGTATAAATCCCTTCAGCAATGTTAAGTTAGTACTAGCAGTACTAACTTATACCTAGCAGTACTAACATTCTTTTAGCAGTACTAACTAGTTTATACTGCCAGTTATGACTTAAGCAGTACTAATACTTTGACTTCATAGTACTAAGTCTAATGAGTTTAATTCTCAATAATCCTCCCCTAAACTTGTGATTTACCTTCAAATCATCAAGTTTCTTGAATTAGAAACCTTGCCTTCTAAGAGGATTCTTTCAAACATATTAGTGTCTTAGATTGTTTACTAGAATGAAGATTTTCTTTAAAAGCTCATTGGCCATCTCTGAAGACTCATCCACTTGAAGTTTATTTGCCAACATTACAATCATAAGTGCTCTTGTTATTGGATAATCTTTTTTAACTAGCATGAAGATGTCATGACCTCTTTTGGTAGACACATGGTGAACACCACATGTATCATACAATCTCCATTTCAATAGATCATGTATATATCTCTGAAGCTTCCATAGTGTATCATCATAATCTTCAGATCTCCCAGAGCATTAGATCTCCAAAACTAGTTCTTGTAGATGCATACTTCTCATTCAAAAGTCTATACAACACAATCAAATCTTCTCTATCAAATATTTAGCATCTCACTAAAGAATATATAAGTCTTGTAGCTTCCATCTGCCCTTGTGTATCTTCTTCTCGTATCCCCATCTCTTTTTGCAATAAGATTTAACTAACTATTGGAGATTTAACAGCCAATGGGATTACACTAATTACTTCTTCTGAATCAGAAATAACTTCCACATACTCCTTAAGTGTAAGTTTTTCTAGATCATCCTGCATCTTCTGTCTTTTATTCTTGTCCTTTCTAGCATTTAAAACCTTTCTTTTCAATCTTCCTCCAGCTTTCTTAGAGCTTTCTATCATAACTTGTTCAGCTACAACATCTTCTTGCTGAACCATATCTTCTTCAACTTGTTTTGATTCAATTTCCTTATTCTTTGAGTAGATTCTTGTTGAAGATCAAATCCAGGTCGCTTCATTACTTCCTTTTCTATCTCAAAATCCTTAGGTACAAAAGCATTATTTTGATCCCATACTCTTTCAAATATAGGTCTAATATCTTCATAACTCATTCCCTTGAAATGACTCTGCTTGTATCCTCCCTGATTTTTCAGATACATGCACATGTTCTTCCTTGCTTCAGCTACAGAGAAAGATCTATTTTGAAGTGCATGATATCTTAGCATAGCAGGATCACTCCAATCAATATCATGGGCTTGATCAGCTTCAGCTACAACTTCTTGTTCTTGTCTTGCTCTATTAAATTCTTCTTGTAATTGTTTAGCTATTTTTGCATCCCTAGCAATCCTTTGGTTTTCTTCTTCATTAATCGCTTTTTTCCCCCCCCTTACCCCATTCTTGCCATATCTAATTGCTTCTTCATGCCAATTTCCTTCTTGCTTAGTTGCTTCTTTGACCTTATTTGAACTGGATTCATTCTTCTTTCATAATAGCTTTTCCTTTATCTTTTTTCTTTTCTGCACTCCTTCTGATGTACACTAAATTTGTAGTAGAAGTACTAACTTTAGGAGTCACACTAGCAGTACTAATAGAAGCACTAGCAGTGGTAACATGTACATTGGCAGTAGTAAATCTTTCAGCAGTACTAACATCAAAATGTCTTGCTCAGGTTGTACCAATGAGATTGTAGGATCTTTATCAATTTCAGAGATCTTCCTCCCCTGTTTGGAAGAATCCTCTTCAGCATCTTCATCCTCTGAAATAACTATCCTAGCCCTTCTCCTAGCTTTATTTTTTTTGACTTTCTTCTCCAACTTTTTCACTCTTAAGATGAGTTTTGTAAGAGCAGAACTATAAACCTTCTTTGTCTGCTGCATGTCATTCTCCAAAACTTCAACTCTTCAGTCATTGGTAAACCAAAATCATTCAAAAATTTATTTTTTTTTTTTTTTTGATGCAGTCTGGCCCTCATCACTTCCAAGTGTGTGAACTCTTGGGAGAGGTGAATCATGGGGCCTGGTAGGGGTCTTATGCATGGTACCACTACCCTGACCTGCTTCTAAGCCAATGTCAGTAGTGGCAGGCCTCCTGCATCAACATCCACCACTTAGTATGCTGCCTCATCTGCTAATAGGTTTGAGTAGGAAACTAAGACTGAGTATCTAACATCTTGTCTTTTTTTTTCGGTTTTTTTTTTTTGTTATATCCCTAAGTGATGATGATTGATGTGATTGATATGTTTGAGGTGATAAGGATGGTGAAGATGTTATTCTGGAAGGAGATGACTCAGGTGTAGTGATCATTGTAGGAAATAAAGGAAAGTCTACCCCATAATAACTCTTGGAAACCCTTTTCATGTTGCTAAACAATTTTATGTAAGGGTAGGAGTAGGATAAGTTCTGGTGTGAGGTTGAAGAAGTCTCTTTGGTTTGTTTAAACAGATTTGAAGAAATCTTGGATTTAAAAACTTGTGTGTGCTATCCAAATTCTTTACCATAGCATCAAAGATCATTTTTGAAAAATTAAAAGTCCTGTTTGTGGCCAAGCAAATTATGGCAGTTGCTATATTGCTACTAAATTACTCCCAAGCTGTTGTCTTTAGACTTAAACAGTGAAGGATTGTAAGAATGAAAAATCTCCACTGAGGAGAAAAGTGTCCCTTTTAAAAAGTAAGTCTAGCAGAATCAGACACATACCTCATAAGAGCAAGTTGCTCAAAAATCTCTGTATTTGGTAAAGAAGTAATACATTGAGTTTCCAACTGAGGTGTTTCTTAGAGATGCCTGCAGGGATAGTCTTGACTTGTCCATCAATGCTAGCAGTTATTTCCACTTCTCTATCATCAGTTGTTCTAGCAGTAGCTGTTCCCCAAAACTGTTGGATTAAGGAAATATATATCTTGGGATTCTAAATAAGGGCATACTTGATATGACTAGTATTTAGAAAATCCACAATTTGATGAAAGGCTTCACTTCCCTCTGGCTTCTATAAATAGGCCACCATGTTGTGTTTGTCGCAAAACTCTAAAATTTCCATTTGATGAGAGAAAAATACAATTAAAGTTTTGGGTTAGGCTCGTTTATGAGAGAATGTAAGGTTGAGAAAGTTAATTGAGATAATATAGAGAGCACTTAGGGTTGTGATTTGACCGACTAAAAGAATTTTGTTCTTATCTTGAAGAAATATTATGAATTTATAGAAAGATCATGAATTCTCCAATTAGTCAAACCCTATAGGCTATAAACAAGGCAGTTGGCGGAAAATATCTCAACGGTTGAATGAGTGAAGGAATTTTGTTTATGGCTCATAACTAGTACTAACGGTCATCCAACAATACTAATTTTAGCCTAACAGTACTAACTTAAAGCCCAACAGTACTAAAACATAGCCAGCAGTACTAGGTAATTCCCAGCAGTACTAAGTAATGCCCAGTAGTACTAACTTGGAGATAGCAGTTTTAACCTCAATTCCATCCAAAAATCATTTCCATCACCAAATCTTGGCACTCACAATCTCTCTTTCTGTTTTTATGCTCACATTATTCTTATTTTTTTGCTCACCAATTCATCTTCAGTTTTTGCACACAAACTCTCTATCTGTTTTCATACTTTACCATATCTCTCTTTTATTTTTCTCTAAATTCACGACAGTTTGTACAATGGCATCAATTCCATAAGTTTCATACTATCCTCTCTACTTCCAAGTGTGTTAACTCTTGAGAAAGGTGGATCATTAGACTTTTTAGATGTAGTCTCAAACCTAGTTTGAGCATCTACACCCCCAATATGGTATCTTGGCACCTAGGACCACTTATCTGAACTAGTTCCCTAAGGACTTAGCTCATTAAGTGTTACCATGGATTGGGTTCTATTAATGTTACCACTGTCCTGCTCTGTTTCTAAGCTAGAATCAGTAGTGGCAGCCCTTTCCATTCTGTCACCTAACTCCTTATGGACAGCCTCATCACCAACCTTTATAGGGGAACCACTAGACTAAGGTATCTTGGTGTCTTGACCTCTTTTGACATGCCTAGATGTTTTTGATTCTTTTTAACATACTTTTGATTATTAATGGTCTTTCATCTTGATGACATAAGTAGCCTCCCTTCAAACAATACTTCAAAGGTGAAGTTTTCAACATCAGGTACTCAATATGCTTAGCCTGTAGGTGTTAGTCCATAGCCAAAAATACATAAGCCAAAGTATTTTCTTCTTGACAGTATTAAGTATGACTAACAGTTTTAACAAGCAGTCTTTACGTATAAACTAGCCTAGTACTAGTGCTATTAGCTGTCTATTGGACAAGACTAACAATACTTAATCCTGTAATATTATAAAAGGACACAAGAGATTAAAAACTTTAAAGGATTAGCATCTCCAATACTCAATCAAGTATGAAACCTTCTATCATCCTTAAAGCTTTTGTAAGTAAGTCTGACAAAAATTGTTAATCTGTGTGGATTTTAAACCACTTGAATTAACTTTTTTCATTGTAGTCTCATTATAAATGATAATTCTAATCTCAATGTGTTTTGTTTTAGTATGAGAAACAGGATTCTTAACAATACATATAGTACTGTTATTGTCAATATTAATCATGGCGTGCATAAAATTATACCCATAGTATCAACAGATTGTTTAGATCTATATCTAGGATGAATAACAATGATAATAAAATGCAGCGGAATAAGAACAAATCAATGTTACTCTAACAAGGTTTCATCATTATCTTCTATGATACATGACTACTACAAGCCTCAATCTACCTTGATCAATGGTAGAACATGTTATCTAAACAATAACAAGGAATCAAAGATCCTTAAGGCTAAATCAAACCAAACTAGGCGTCTCCTTAGAGAACTTGACGCCTAGAACACATACACACACACACACTTTTCTAGTGTTTACATCTTTGACACTAAAAAGGTTAAATCGTAACTCCTTGACAAAGAACACATCCTGAAAATCAAGCTTACCCATTTTGAGAGTACCTTTACCAGTGATCTTTCCTCCTCTGACTCCTCCACCAAAGGTAACATATCCTCCATCAAACTCTTGGAAATCTAAGAGATAGGAAATGTTGCCTGTCATGTACCTAGAGCATCCACTGTCCACATAACCTTGATCATCGGTTGGTGGAATGCCATGCACAAAAAAATAAGGAATTTAGTTTCCTTTGGGGACCCAAGCCATTACTGACTTGGATCTGCCTCGTGCATCAATATAATTATGTTTCTTCAAAGTGATTGATGCACTATCAAGTTTGGTAGGTCTCCGAACCCAACATGCTGAGGCCTTAACAACATTAGCCTGATTAGCACTAACAGTATTAACAACTGCAGAATTTGGCCTAGCAGTATTAACTGCTTTTGGCCTAACATTATTAACTTTTTCCTTGGCAATATTAACTTTTTGGCTAAAATTTTTGTTAGTTAACACTGTTTTGATTGACAAGGCCTTTTTACAGTTGATTGTGCTGATTTTGAAAAACGTGACATTGGTTTAGCACTATAAACTGTAGATTTAGGATGAGCAGTATTAACTGTCCTGGCAGTATTAAAAGATTTTAGGCCAGTTTTCATTAAAACTGCTCTTGGAACCATGTTCCTTTGAGCATTAGGGTGAGTCATGTTGGTAGTATAGTTGTAGTTCACCCTATTATAATCATTCCCATATACCATCCTTTCCCTTTGATGGTATTTACAATGAGCTTGAATATGATCAAAAGCTCTACAAACTAACTGCTTTATTATACATCAAAAAATCAACACACCTAGCTGTTAGGATTTAAGATTATTCTAGTTTTTCTGATTTCCCTTAGGTTTTTGTGATTTATACATATCTACATACTTAACTGGTTTCCTAACTGTTTTGTCTTGTTGTTTAGGAAAAACAGTTTGCTTCTCTTTCTCTAACACCAACTCCTCAACCAATGGGGTATCATAAGTTTTCTTATCCTCATTAGAGGTATCTACATAGACACTCTTACTGGCCTTAGGTCCATAGCCTTTAAACTCAAGCTGTTGGAACTCCTCAAGACCAGAGTTTGACAAATCAATAGTTGGGGGTGCAAATAAGCCCGTAGGTGGAGGTGGAACAGCATTATACCCCACACCTTTTCTACTGTTATCAGATATTTGGCTCCCTATTAATTTTTCTAGGCATTTAGAAGCATTTTCAAACTTGTTAATTTTAATCTGATTACACTCTTTTTCTTTCTTAAGTTTCTCTATCTCACTTTTAAGAGCAATGATTTCTGAGTCTTTAAATGAGGCATCTCTTTTTAGAACAGCAATTTGGTCACAAAACATAACCTCATTCTTCTTGTAAAATACAAGTTGTTCTTCTACAGATGCTAAACCTCTTTTATAGGTAGCTAGATTAAACTCAGATTTATTAAACTTTACTCTTAAATTATCAGGTTGAGTTTTAAGAGCTTTAAAGCTTTTAAGACAGGTGTTAGAGCAAGTTTTGTCATTGTATACCTCAGAGTCTTAGAAAGCCATAAGTGCCATGTTTGTAGTCACTTCCTCTTCTGCCATAAAGCTCTAATCAAAACCAGCTCTATCAATATCCACCATAGCTTTGGAAGAAGTGTCTTCCATATTCATAGTTCTTCTTGAACTGTCTTAATTCCTAGGCCTGCTTTCTTGGTTTCTAGGACCTCTGCATTCCCTTGAAAAATGTCCCATCTTATGACAGTTAAAACATTCTACCTTGGACTTGTCATATCCTGCAGTATCACTTCCATTGATAGTGATCTTCTTCCCAGTTCTCTGGTAATACTTCCTTGCTCTTATACTCAGTAATGCCAATTTCTACTTCAAATCCATTTCTTCAAGATCATCTTCATCGATTTGTTCTAGGTCTTCATGTACAAGTTGAGACCCATTTAGTTGATTGGCTAGAAAAGCATAGATAGTGGCATCACTCAAGTTAGCAGTACTATCAAGAGTACTATCAGTACCAACTGAAGAGTTTGCAGTACTATCTTGAACATTAACAGTATTAGCTTCATTTGTACTGCCAAGAGTTGATACAAAGGCCATATTTTGAGAACTTGAGTTTGAGCTTGATGTACCAGTTCTTTTGACCTCTTGTTCAACAATGTTGAAATTGTTGTAGAGATCATCAAAGCTCATTGTTTCAAGATCTGGTTTATTTTTCCAGACCACAACATGAGTGTTCCATTCAGAAGGCAGACTTCTTAAGAATTTTAAATTGAGATCTTCTTGAGAAATGTTTTCCCCTAAGATGGTCAACTGGCTAACAGTTTTCTAAATCCTGTTAAAGATAGAATCAAGTGACTTTGTGCTTTGAGCATTGAAGTTCTCATAACTCTGCTTCAGAAGTGTCTTTTGAGTCTTCTTTGTGGCATCATTGCCACTAAATCTTGTTTGTATGGCATCAAACAAAGTCTAAAATTGCAAGCCTACTAACAATCTTCTGGAGCCTATTAAAGATAGAGTCAAGAGACTCTGTACTTGATGCACTAAAATTTTCATATTGTTGCTTCAATAGTGTCTTCTGTGTTTTCTTAATGGCTTCATTACCTCCAAATCGTGTTTCGATAACGACAAACATTGTTTTAGCATCATTGTATTGACTGAAAGTAAGTTGATGTTCATTGGGAAGAGTCATGAGTAGCAAGCTTCTAGCCTTCACATCATTCTTCTTGTTGGTCTTTTCTTCAGCAGTTACAGGTACCGACATCTTTGTAACAAAAGTACCATTCTCTTGGGCTGTTTGTGGTACAGATACCCATGAGTTACCATTCTCTATGACCTCCTATAGAGCATAGTCTTGTACCTGGAAGTATTGCTTGATTCTTATCACCCACATCGCATACTCACCTAGTTTGAGTATGGGTAGCTTAGCAGTAGTATTACTCTGTGCAGATTCAAATTCCATAACTTCTAGATCAAAGTTTCAGAACACAAGGCTCTGATACCACTTGTTGATCCCAACTAGATCTTGCAAACCTTATAAAAGGGTTAGCTGTATTGAATAGATTCAAGACAACTATGCTAAAAACTTTGTTGATACTAAGCGTATGCGTAATCTACTCTTTAGTACTTAGAATTATATGAATGTAATAGTAAACTGTGATGCAGTAGAATGAATGAACAATGAATATAACCTAAAAGCTTTAATATTATTATGATGAATAATACGAGTACTCTGTCTAGTACTAGGGTTTACAACCTTGAAGCTATAATGAAGGACTGATTGATGTGTATCTAAACCATAACCTAGGATCTCCTTTTATACGCCAAGGAGTCCTTTACAAGATAACTATGAATCTTCTAAAACATTAAGCTTATATGCATATCTTTCTAAATATTTAGAATATACACAAGATAACTAATACATATCTTTTAACACGTCTTTACTCCTCTTTACACGTTTTTATCTTCATGCAGTCTTCAGTCTTTATCAGCAGAATAAATCCCTTCAGTAGTATTAAGTTTAGTACTAGCAGTACTAACTTATACCTAGCAGTACTAACTGGTTTATACTGCCAGTTATGACTTAAGCAGTACTAACACTTTGACTTGGCAGTACTAAGTCTAATGAGTTTAATTCCCAACAATTTTTCTTTAAAGGTGGGCATGTATGTTCTTATAAGGTGTGCAACAACAATATTGCGGCCGTGTGTAAGGTTTTTTGAAATAAGAGGAAGAGTTCATGATGATACTGAAGAACATAGGTGGATTCTTACGATTATTGATGATTTTCATGTATTATTTTGATTTTTAAAAGGCGTGCATGTATGTTTTTGGTGGTTCTGTCAGTTCTCGCACCAAGAATGGTTTTGAAAAGAAAAGCCCAACCTATATCTATAATATAGATATATTAATATATATATATATATATATATATATATATATATATAAAATCAATATATACAATAGTGAGACTTTCTTTCAGAACCTTCTTATGCGAAGAACTGACAGAACCATCCAAAAACATGCATGCGAGCGAACTTTAATAATTGTATTTTTGCACATATGTTCTAAAAACAACATATATGTTTAAAAAAACATAGTTGTTCTAAAGAATTTGATAAGAAATTGGAAATACAAAATTTTTCTTTGAAGGTGTGCATGAATGTTCTTATAAGGCGTGCAACAACAATATTGCGGCCGTATGTAAGGTTTTTATGAAAGAAGAGGAAGAGTTCATGATGATACTGAAGAACATAGGTGGATTCTTACGATTATTGATAAGTTTCATGTATTTTTTTATTGAGAAATCTGCAAATATGCTCCCTGTGGTTTCCCAAATTTGCAGATTTGCTCCCCAACTTCACGAAAGTGCAGGCGGCCTCCCCAAAACGAAACTTGTGTCGCAATCATGCTCCCTGGCAGGGAGCACGAGTGCAATGAAAGTTTCAAACTGGGGAGGCCACCTGCACATTCGTGAAGTTGGGGAGTAAGTCTGCAATTTTTGCAAACCACAAGGAGCATATTTGCACTTTTCTCTTTTTTATTTTTAAAAGGCGTGCATGTATGTTTTTGGTGGTTATGTCAGTTCTCGCACTAAGATTGGTTCTGAAAAGAAAGTCCCCCTATATATATATATATATATAATCGAAAATGTGATTATAATCCAAAATGTGTAAAAAAAATTGAATGAATGTTAAAAATCTCTTGATTTTGCAATATAACTACAATATTGAATTATCTGTACAGATTTAACGAATCATTACCATAACTCGATTTTAACAATGATTTGTGAATCAAATATGTGATTTATAGATTCGATTCACTATTAAATGATGTTTACTTGTGAATCAAATCAGAAAATATATGAATCAGTGGCTCAAACGAAAATTTCTCAATCTTTTTAAAATAATATAAAACTAAATAAATCAAATATATATATATATATATAACTAAATAAATCAAATTTATTTATTCATATATATTTTGTGGGTGGAAATATAATGTATTTCTCTTAACGTTTATATGTGTGTTTGTTGTGTATGTCTGTTTACTTGAAAATATATCATTATATCATTACATATGTGAAAATGATCATACTATGTGTATGTTCACTTGCATGTGTGTGTGCCTCATTTATATATATGTAATCGTAAAAATTTAAGATAAACATTATTAGGCTCAAATTGACAAAAAAGTAACGAAGAATAATTTTACGTAAAACAAGTTTATTGGTATAAATCAGTCACGGTCGTATATAAACGCTTGAAAACCGAAATAACCAAAAAACCAAAATGAAACTGATTTAAAACCGAAAAAACCAAGCTGCCAAAAACAAATGGTTTTGGTTTTTGATTTTATAAAAACCGAATATTTTGATTTGGTTTCGATTTTAGCCCAAAACTGAACCAAACCGAATCCTGCACACCCATAGTGTAAACTTTAATATACCTTCGTACTCATGTAAAATGAGCTAACGATATATAATATTCCATTGCCTAACATCAACTTTTTCTGCAGTTGCTACGTTGCTCCATGAAGCGTGAAACCCACCTGCGAGACCTAGTCTCACGTGCCACTTTTATTGGGCCCAACATCTGTCACGCGTGAGCATGTGCAGAAACAAGGATGAACGGTAAGCCTCTCACCGAGTTGGCATGTTTAAAAAATGTGCCCTCCCCCTAAACGGTAGTATTTGTCATATTAAAAAAATCCCCACTATATTTCAAAACCTATAAATACCCCATAAAATCCAATATTTTTTAAAACGACTTATTATATACTCTCTACTTCTTATATACCATCTTATTTTATAATATATACTAACAAATAACTCAACGAAACACAAAACGTCAACAATGAAATACTACCTGAAACTCTCCCTCAACACCCGAAGGCACCTTCCGTCTCGGAAATACTCCACCGTCAAACCAACCAATCAACTTCTAACAACAAACTCTATTTTACGGAAACCAACCCAACTCTTACCAAAACCCAACATTCATACCTCTACAACAAAATACTTACAACCCACACCAACCCAACCCATACCAACCTAACCCATACGACACATATGACTCAGAACAAGGTGTTGGTGATTCTTCATCACACCCAAATACGAACCAACCTTTGTCTCCAATTAACCCGTATAATATTGATGATATGCTATGTACACCCCTGAATTTTCTCCGTCTACGCCTACCATTCATGACGAGTCTCCCGTCAAAGAGGCCCCGACCCTAGGAAGACGTCAAAAAGACACCAAAGCAAGAAGACGGTTCCGAATGACGAGGATAAACGGTTTATTGCTTGGACCGTAGAAGAAGAAATTTCATTGTGCAAATGTTGGGTTCATATATCCGAAGACATCGTTACTGGTAATCCGAGAAAAGTGGTTGGGTTTTATATTGAGATTTTAGAACACATGAAGACAAACTGTCATGTTGCCAGTCGTCGAACCTACGATATGATAAACGAGAAATGAAAGACGGTGTGTGCTAATGTTGCATAATTTTGTGGTGTGTACGATAATGTCACTCGGATGGCGAGGAATGAAGCCGAAGATGGGGATTACATCCAACTTGCACTCATCGAATATCAAGCCGAATATGAGATACCGTTTAGACTTATTCATTGCTGGAAAGAATTAAGAAAGTGCCATAAATGGAAGAGGGTGGAACTTCCTAATTTTGAAGCAGATAAAGCGGACAAGAACAAGAGATACAAGTCTTCGTTCTGTAGTTCGTTCAACATGCAGTGAGAACATGGTAGTTTTAATTTGGATACGAAAGCTAGAGACGGCGAGGAAACGGATGTGCAGGGAGGTTCAAAGACCAATGGGCAGGGACTTGGCAAAGAAAAAAGCGTCGGCGTCATCAACATCTTCATCATCTAACAATGAGGACGCGTTGGCTAGGTTGATGGTCAACGAGTATTTCGATCTCACCCAACCCTATAAGGAAAGAAAGTTGAAGCATTTTTGGAGATCAGAAAGAGGGAGCTGGAACTAAAGGCACAAGAGATCAAAATGCGAGATATGGAACAACGTCTTCAAGACATACAGTTCTAGTTGCAGCCTACTGATCATTTGACTGGACCACAGCTCAAAATGGCCTTAGATCTGAAGTGGGCGATCAAAGAGCGGTGAGATTTGTCATCTTAGTTTAGGATTTTAAGAATCTATGTAATATTTACGGTTTTTTTTCGTTTATGTTTTTAATTAATTTATGTAACGTTTATAAGTTATGAATAATTTTTTTGGTTTAAAGGTGAGGCGATGTGAGCAATTGAAAGTGAAAAGTCAAAAGCTATGAAGGGGGGTAAATAAAGAGAGAAAATTAAAATAACGCTAAGTTGAAAAGTGAGTTGAAAGATGAGTGAATTTGAGCATTAAGAATAGTCTTGATAACGATTTGTTGAACATACTATTTACCCAACCACGCCTTTCTTCATCATCTTACCAAACTAAAAAAAGAACCAACAAGTCTTCATTACACCAAATCCAAAAGGGCAAGTCGCATAAAAAAGTACCAATCTTATGTTCAATGTCAATTAAAGGTACTCATCTTTTTTTTTCTCAATTTAAGGTATCAATCTTTTTTTTGTTGCAAAGTTAGTATTTTAACAGGTTTTTCGGTTACATTTCTAATGATCGTTATTTTATTATTGCATCGTTAGTCATTTATATTATTTTGTTAAAAAAGTATTTTCTACTTATTTTTAAAACTTATACACGTTTTATACACACATTTTTACACGTTTTTACACACATTTTTTACACGTTTTTATACACATTTTTATACACATACTTTTATACACGTTTTTACACACAATTTTATCCACGTTTTTTAAAAAAAATGCATAAAAATGTGTCTGTAAAAACGTGTATAAAAATGCATGTATAAAATCGTGGATAAAAGCATGTAGAAAAATGTGTATAGAAATGTGTGCATAAAAACGTGTATAAAAATGTGTGTATAAAAACGTGCATATAAATGTGTGTATAAAAATATTTATAAAATTATGTATAAAAACGTGTAAAAAATGTGTGTATAAAACAATTTTATCCTCATTTAAAAAAAAAGGGATATTAAAAAAGTGTCTGTTAAAAAACGTCGTATAAAAATGCATCTGTATAAAATTGTGGATAAAAAGCTATAGAAAAATGTGTATAGAATACGCTTCGTCTTTCAGTTTTTCGTATGCGTTTCAAGTTTGTCTTTATTTTACTGTGCATGAAGATAATGTGTATAAAAAAACGTGCATTATAAATGTGTGTATAAAAATTTTTTAAAAACGTGTCTGTAAAAAATGTGTGTATAAACAAGTTGTTGTAAAAAATGTGTGTATAAAACGTGTATAATTTTTAAAAATAAGTAGAAAATATTTTTTTTAACAAAATCATATAAAGGACTAACGATGCAATAATAAAATAACGATCGTTAGAAATGTACCGAAGTAAGGAAAACCTGTTAATTGTTCTAAACGTTTGTGCAACAAAACAAGATTCGTATACCTTAAATTGAGGGAAAAAAATATGAGTGCCTTTAATTGACATTGAACCTAAAATGGGTACCTTTTTATGCGATTTGCCCAATTCAAAATGAGCCAATGACATTCCATCATCAAAAGTAAAAGGGGGGTTCTACCAACTTAGAAAGATATGCCAAAAATTCATATATATATTGGCTATTGATCATTGCAAAGAATGGAAAAACCACATCATAAAAGTGAAGATGAGGTTAATGGGTCCTCTTAGTGCACAAAAAGACACCTTACCATCAAATGTGTGTTGTAACTGGGAATAGAAAAGAAATCAATTGTCAAATGAAATCATGAATAAACTATCTTCCCAAAACAAAATGTCTCCTCCATCATATAAATGACACCTAAACATCAAACTAAGGGCAAACTTTATGTAACGCAAGAACCGTGTAGAAGTTGCCATGCATATGATATGATGGTCACATGCCTTTTTTATTTTCTATAAGATGGTTAGAGGTTGTTTATTAAATTAAATTAAGTGATTGGCTTCGTTTAATATGTTGTTATAAATCACAATTGGTGTGACTTTGATAAGAGGGTAAAATGGGTATATTTATTAGTCGTGAAATTAATTTCAATATCATTGTTTGGTTTTGCCAATTAAATTTGGGTATCACAATAAAAAAAGTGAGCCCTCACATATGAAATGAATGATAATGAGATAAATAAATAATTTGCATGAGTTCTTTGATAATTTGGAGATAAAAATCTGTTGGAATTAGTAGACATTAAGATCATATTAACTATTAATAAATACGAGCACGTAGCGGAAGACTAGCACGTAAGATCATTCACATAGTCATATAAATTAACATAATAATAATAAAAGAAAAGCGTACCTTTTAGCAAATCTTGAATTAAGAAATCAAGAACAATATAAGATCAAAGTATGATCTCTCTTTGGATTCGTACACACGTTTGTTAGCGATTCAATTAGAATGCTAGTTCTTTTATAAACAATAAGCAAAACAACTTACTTTAAGTTGATTAATCAAATCGGTTTTCCCACTTGGTTGGGTGTAGCCGATTGACTCAACAAGAGAGAAGAGGAAGAGAAAAGAAGTTTTGCTTTTAGGGTTTCACCAAAAGATATATCAAAACAATGAGCCTTGATTTGTTTATATAGGCATAAGGAATTTGTTATAAGGAAACAAATTCCCACCTCCTCTTTGTGAGGTATAACCGGCCCCAAACACAAGCCCACAACCCAAGCCAAAACTCGGATAGTCATTTGAAGGAACTACGCCAAGTTCATCAATAAACTTTCTTATCCAAATAGCTTCTTTTACAGCTTCAGAAGCATTTATATATTCAGCTTCTGTGGCATGTTGTGCAGTAGTACTTTGTTTGGAGCTTTTCCATACAACTGCGCCCCCATTTAAAATGAAGACATACCCAGTTTGAGATTTCATGTCATCTCTATCGGTCTTGAATCCAGCATCACAATAACATTTAACTTGCAGTTATGCTTCGGGATTACCACCATATACCAAAAATGTGTCTTTAGTATTTCTTAAATACTTAAGAATATGTTTCACAGCAGTCCAGTGAGCTTCACCAGGATTCTGTTGAAATCGGCTTGTGATGTTTTGCGTGAACGACACATCAGGTCTTGTGCACCTCACAGCATACATAATGGATCCTACAGCCGAAGCATAAGGAACATTTTGCATATGCTTCATCTCTGCAGATGTTGTAGCACATTGAGATTTATTTAAATGAAGATCAACTTGCATTGGAATGGAACCACGTTTTGAATTATCCATTCTATATCTCTTAAGGATTTTTTCAAGATACGGATTTTGACATAATCCAATCAACCGCCTTGATCTATCTCTATAAATTTTTATTCTAAGAATAAATGCCACTTCTCCTAAATCATTCCTAGAAAAACACTTTCCAAGATAGTCCTTAACTTCTTGAAGACTTGGTATATGATTTCCCATTAATATTATGTCATCAACATATAAGATTAGGAAAATAACGTTACTCCCACTAGCCTTTTGATATACACATGGCTCATCAAGATTTTGATGAAAACCAAACTTTTTGATTTCCTCATCAAATCTCTTATTCCAGCTCCTAGATGCTTGCTTAAGTCCATAAATGGATCTTTGAAGCTTACATACTTTACTGGGATGATTAGGATCAATAAAACCTTCAGGTTGTTCCATATAGATTTCTTCTTCTAAGAAACCATTCAAGAACGCGGTTTTAACGTCCATTTGCCAAATCTCATAGTCATAGTACGCCGCTATAGCTATGAGAATTCTAATAGCTCTTATGTCGGCAACAGGTGAAAATGTTTCCTCATAGTCAACACCATAAGTTTGAGTGAAACCCTTTGCAACAAGTCGAGCTTTATAAATGTATACCTTGCCATCCATATCTGTCTTCTTCTTGTAGATCCACTTACTTTTAACAACTTTTGCATTTGGTGGAAGCACTACAAGTTTCCAGACTTTATTATCATTCATGGATTGCATTTCCTCGTTCATAGCAACAAGCCACTTTTCGAATTCAGGGTCCGATAAAGCTGCTTTATAATTAGCAGGTTCATTAAGATCCCCTAAACTGTGCTCTTCAACTTCAATATTGAAGGACAGTCGATCTGGATCGATCTCTACATTTAGACACAATCGATTAGGAGCTTTATGTGTCCTTACAGATCTACGAACGGGAACAACATCCTCTTCTTGAGAGACAATCGGGGCAAGACTTTCTTCCTCAATAGGATGTTCGCTAGTGTTTTCAGAAGGTAAAATATCTTCATCATCTAATTCTACGTTTCTCCCACTCTCTTTTTGAAGTATGAAATCCTTTTCCAAGAAATCTGCATACCTCTCAACAACTATTTTGTTTTCAGGTGGGTAGTAGAAATAGTAACCCATAGTTTCCTTAGGGTATCCTACGAAGATACACTTAACAGATCTTTGTTGAAGTTTATCAGGCGTGTGACGTTTCACATGTGCCTCACATCCCCAGACCTTTAAGTAAGACAAGTTAGGAACTTTTCCATGCCATAGTTCATACGGAGTCTTGTCTACCTTCTTGGTTGGAACCATATTGAGAATGCGTGCAGCAGACTCTAGAGCATAATCCCAAAAGGATAACGGCAAAGTTGTAAGACTCATCATTGATCGAACCATATTTAACAAGGTACGATTACGCCTCTCAGACACACCATTATGTTGTGGCGTGTAAGGAGGTGTAAGCTGTTGAACAATTCCATAAGCCTTTAGATAGTCTTTAAATTCTTGACTAATATATTCACCACCACGATCTGATCGTATGGCCTTAATAGTCTTTCCGAGTTGATTTTCAACTTCATTCTTGAATACCTTAAATGTTTCAAAGACTTCATGTTTATGCTTAAGTAAATAAACATAACCATAACGACTATAATCATCAGTAAAGGTAATGAAGTAACTAGCACCTTTCTTTGACACATGTCTAAGTGGACCACAAACATCAGTATGAATTAATCCAAGTACATCTTTAACTTTCTCAGTTTTATGTGAAAAAGGTTTTCTTGTCATCTTACCAGATATACAGGATACGCATTGATCAAACGGTTCATTATCCGTAGGTTTTAAAAGTCCATCATGTTGCAACTTTTCAATACGTTTCTTGTTTATATGTGCAAGACGACAATGCCAAAGATAAGAAGAATCCAAATTAGGTTTGGTTCTCTTATTGCTAATAGAATACATTGAATTAACGATTGGTAAAGTAGAATCACGCATATCAATTTCATAAATACCATTAACAGTAATAGCATTAAAATAAATCATATTATTCATTGAAACTGATAATCCGAAATCCGTAAAACATTGGGTAAAACCCTTATTAACCAAACGAGAAACTGAAACAACACCCCTAGTAATAGAAGGTGCATAATGACAATTGTCTAAAACAATAATTAAACCATTTGGTAAAACTAAGTCAAAACTTCCAATAGCTTCCACTTCCGCGCGCACACCATTGCCCACGTACAAGTAGAGACTACCACGCTTCAGCTTCTTTGCTCCTCTAAGTCCCTGTTTTGTGTTACAAATGTGAGTACCACAACCAGTGTCATACACCCAGGAATTTTTAGGAAATGCAAATAATTCAATAGTATAAATACCTGAAGAAGTGGATGCAACATTTTGACCTCCAGTTTTCTTCTTTTTCATCAACTCAGCTAGATACAAAGGACAGTTCCTTTTCCAATGTCCTTCCTCTTTGCAGTGGTGACATTGTCCATCTTTTGCCGGACGCTCTTTCTTGTAAGGTTGAGGCTTTTTGGGTTTAGTAGGATAAGAGTTTTTAAGACCCTTACCTTTCTCTTTCCCTTTAGCCTTACCTTGCGGTTTATTCTTCTGGACTCTACCACTTTGAATCGCCATCACATGTGGTGTAGAGGAAGCACCAACAATTTGCTGCTTGTTCCTCTTAATGCTTTTCTCAAATTCAATAAGCAATGAATGCACTTCACTTATTGTCTTCTCCATTGATTGCATATTGTAATTTTGCACAAAAGCTTGAAATTCACTTGAAAGTGAATTCAAGATAAAACTGATAGACACTTTATCAGGAAAAGCATAGTTGAGTGTAGCCAATTGATCCAGATAGCTTTTCATCAATAGAACATGATCGCTAACGGATTGTCCTTCAGCCTGCTTACATGAATGGAACATGTTCACCAACTCTTGGAGTTCAACACCCGGAGGTTTTCCATACATCTTTTGGAGCTCAGTAATCATCTCTTGAGGAGATTTGTTTTCAAATTGCTGATAGAGTTTTGGAGACATAGTTCCAAGCATCAAACAAGCAACTTCATTGTGACGATCAAAAAGAGCATTCCAATCAGCAAGAGCTTGATTATCAGCACTTGCGGCAGGTGCAGGTGGCAAGGGTGTTTCAAAAACATCCTGTAATTTTTCAGTACGCACAACAAGTTTGAGCGCACGCAACCACTCATTAAAATTTGGTCCAGTAAGTTGATGCTTCTCAAGCATTGACCTGAAAGCCGAACTGTTTGTTTTGGTTTGGGCATTGTTGAGTGCCATCTACAAATAAACAAAAGTTCACATTAGTATTTTCGATAATACTTTCTTTAAAGAAAATTAAATACCCATGCTTATAAAATAAAGCATTAATTTTCGATAAAGCTAGGATCCACCTTGACATAACCACCACCGCATCAGTTGATCTGCTAGTGATGATGATTATTCAAAGGGTAATTAACGTTTAATAATTGCATCCAATACAACTCCTACATTATGGGACTCTACTTTATGTACATCACATGTGAACATTCAAACGTGAAAAAGTGAGCATGTTTATCCCATCATATGCCACGAGTTAAGGTCTCACCTATCTTAACTTGATTAAGTCGGTCCAACAAAAACTGTGATTATATAGCACTTAACGTCTCACTAATAAGTGTATTATATCACCTTGGGTTACAAAACCATGAATAGGTCTCACTAATCATGGAAGAGTAAGTGCAAGTGTTTTTCTAGTTGGATGGCAAAAAGACTTGGTTTGAAAGGGTATAGATTTTTTTATCGTGTCAAAACCATGTACAAAGAGCATGCAACATCTTTGTATCATGAATTTTATAAAACTATAATTTATAAAAACACCTTATGGACTATAAATTGCTAGTCTAATCATGGAAGATTTTATATCGGATGTAAGCCGAATCCACTTTTGACTTTTTGCATTATATAATCCATAATAAATCTAATTTCGATAATCATTAGTCATGTTTATATTTGTTTTTCGAAAAACCCTTTGCTTTGATGTACAATACATAACAATTTATCAAAAGCAAACAAATAAACATAAACAACTTAAAACATATATCCGATTAACACATTAATCACATACCACATGCATAACCAATTGATGATAACCTAAAATCTATGTGATTTAAATTAAAAACACATAGCATAAAACTGTCAAAACAATTTAAATTTTACTTCAGGTCACGTCAGAGTGTAGCTAGAGTCTTCTCGAGCCTTAGCTCAAAACTACAAAGTTGTAGATCTACAAGTCGTGGACCACCCACAAAAATTTCAAATTTTTTCGATATCGGATGAATTTATTATGAATTTTTTACTAACAGGTGTCATAACACTTACGAAAAACGTAAAATTCAACTAATACACATCAAGATCCGATTTTTATCATCAATTATGCATGTTTAACACTTAACAATTATTATACATTCATATATCATATATCACATGTCATCATCCATGGTAAACTTGCAAGATTCACCATGGATCTCATCAAATTAACATTTAATAAAGCGAGAAGATTCATATTAACAATTAATACATACCGATTATTAACAATTAATCTACGATATCCATCAAATAAAAATTGCATACATCTTAGGGTTTTGTCTAATTAATTTTATTAACCCTAATTAGGGTTTATGAACACAAGATCATCAAATAAAAATTAAGACAACATCAAAACCTAGCAATTTTTTTAACGTTCTTGATAACAATTATGTAATTTATAGATCTATATGACCTGCTCTTGACGCCACTGTTGGAATTAGTAGACATTAAGATCATATTAACTATTAATAAATACGAGCACGCAGCGGAAGACTAGCACGTAAGATCATTCACATAGTCATATAAATTAACATAATAATAATAAAAGAAAAACGTACCTTTTAGCAAATCTTGAATTAATAAATCAAGAACAATATAAGATCAAAGTATGATCTCTCTTTGGATTCGTACACACGTTTGTTAGCGATTCAATTAGAATGCTAGTTCTTTTATAAACAATAAGCAAAACAACTTACTTTAAGTTGATTAATCAAATCGGTTTTCCCACTTGGTTGGGTGTAGCCGATTGACTCAACAAGAGAGAAGGGGAAGAGAAAAGAAGTTTTGCTTTTAGGGTTTCACCAAAAGATATATCAAAACAATGAGCCTTGATTTGTTTATATAGGCATAAGGAATTTGTTATAAGGAAACAAATTCCCACCTCCTCTTGTTGAGGTATAACCGACCCCAAACACAAGCCACAATCCAAGCCAAAACTTTCCTTTTCTCATTATTTAACATTAAGTCATTTATGTTAACATTTAACGACCCTTAAATAAATTCCGTTAAGTAACTAATTAATTAACGACCGTTATCTTATTATTTACACAATTAATATAAATTAACTAATTATATTTATTGAATCCAAACGCTATCGTGTACGTCTCCAAAGGCCCGAGTCGCATTCCGGACATATATTATTTACGTGTACATTCTTTCAATATGTATGTATAGAAAACGCGTTGTAAGCCCATTAGGGTTCCTTGGTATATAAAAGGAGACCCTAGGGCATGTAGGTTAGTATCTCAATATCTCATCTTCCTATATCATCTAGAAATCGTTTTGTTATAGCTTCAAGGTTTTGTGTAACCCTAACACTATTAAGAGTGTTTGTATTAATATATTGAGGCTTAATGTTCGGTTAAAGTTACAAAAAAATTTATAAACTACTATAATTTTTTAAAATATCAACAAAATTTTTAAAATTACAAATTTTTTTGAACGTTTTTACTTAAAATTGTTTTTATACGCACATTTTTATACACATTTTTATACACGTTTTGTTTCCCTAAAGAAGTCGAGTTTTTAATAAGCTTCGCTCTAATCCGCTTCTCCGCTTCTTTGTGCGTTTCAAATGGAGCTACCAAGAACTTTTGATAGGATGATGTCAAGATTAAAAGTTAACAAAATGTTTTCTTAACTTGTGCTACAAAGATGTTTTGCATTCTTCTTTGTACACAATTTTGTAACATATTTTATAAGAGACTATGTTTGTCTTTTTAAGAAAAACAAACATTCGTTTACGAATTATGTTGCAATAATACAATTAATCAGAACATAGAAAGTTCAATTTAGTAATTTTGATAATTAAATTCTTAAAAGATGTGTCTATAAAAACGTGTTTTGTCTCATACTGAGTATAGTTGTTTTATTCTATATTTATATATTTATATATTTTACTTTTTTCTTTCTTTGTGGTTTACTTCCTTCTATTGATTTGTAATATTTATTATTTATCAACTTATGTTTGTAAATTTATTCTTTTACTTTATTAAGTTTTTCATATTTATTTATTAAAACACTAAACATCTTCGATTTATAATTAAAAAGTGATTATATTTATAAAGCTTTATGATAACTTCATATAAGATCCTTAAATTATTATTTGTAAAAAGGTTTTCTAGAGTTGATTACTTACTTCATTTCTTTGTTTATTTACTTCACTTTGTTTTATGATTTTTTATTTAAAATATATTTTTTTTATTTTTTTCTTATATTTTTTTCTATAATTTATTTTAGTTTATTTTCTTTTAGTCTTTTGTATAATTGTGTAGGTTGTTAGTTTTCATTAATTAATTTATTTTTATCAGAATCTTAATATTATAAAACTTACATTATAGATTTAACGAATATGTAATCATTTATAAATTATATTTCTTTTTTTTAAGTTAACATTTTTGTTACGGATTATTCTTTTTTCTCATTGTTTTATAGAGTTAATTATTTAACTTTTGGGTACCTATATATTTATTCTTTATTATTAATCTTGGAAACTATATTTTTTTTCTTTTTCGGATAATTAGACTTTCTTTTTAATTTATTTACTATGAAAATTTTTTTTAAATCTTGGTTCGTATTTATTATTTCATAATAAATATTTTATATGTTTATTATTTTATTTTAGATTTTATGAACGATTAAACTTCTTTTTATCTTACTCAAACGGTTTTTCATATATTTTCTGTAACTTCTAATAATAGTTAATGAATTTATATGTTTGAATATGATTTAAAAATCGACAAATGAGTGCATTGATACTCTTAGTGAAATATTAATGTATATAATATATAAAAAGCTTTATAATTGATATGACTTTTATAAAATGTTTAAACTTTTTTAAATTTATTTTCTTTTTTAAAAGCTATAATACATCTTAGTTGTTTCTATGTGGATTCTCTATAAAAAAATTATAACCAGAATAATAAATAAAATCTTAATTTAAAACTTGCTATCTTTTGAATGACTACAAACAAATCAAATTAATAATTTCTGTATTAAATTATTAATTAAATCATATATTTATGCATCTAATAATTATTTACTTATAATCTTTATATATATAAATATTTTGTCAATCATATTTCTTATTTTTTTTTATTATTAAAATATAGATGTAATATAATGAGAAGATTCATTTAAATAAACCTTAATTCAAAATAGCTTAAACTAATTAAGAATAACACTAAATCAATACATAAACAACCCACTAAATCAACTAATTCATTAAAACATCAAAAAACTAAAGATAAAAAAAGTGAATATCTAGAAATAAATTAATATCCCACTCTTAATATAGGAATATATATTTGATAAAAAAATAAATGCAAAATAAATTTTACAACAACATCATATTATGAATATAATACATTAAATATTTAGATAACTAGGATGTATATATTCAAATATAGAATACTATATCAATTAATTTATTATATTCTATTTTTTAAAAAAACAGATAATAGTCCAAATACTATAAAAAACTTTAAAAAAACAAATTCTAAATTTACATTACCCCCATATAATATATTATAAACTATCAAGCAATATGGAAAACCCAATAATAATTACAATTTTAAAGTCTTTACTTTCATTTTTATCATTGTAATTAAAGGATTTAGACTTTATTTATATTCTTATTTTTAATTGAGAAATTTGTTCAGAGTCTTCTTTATTTGTTCTTATTTAATTTTTTTATCTTTATCTTTATAGACATCATTTCTTTATCTTTTTATTTTGTAATATTTAGGTTGATATTATTGATTTTTTGGTAGTTTGTACTCTTTTTTCATTTTTTATATCTAAAACATTTGTTTATTAAATGTTCTTAGTTTTGTCATATCTTTGTTGACCTTTTCGTTATACTATTTTTAATCTTACACTTTTTTTAAATTTTTCATTGCTTAATGTAATCTTAAAGGTAATACTTAAGAGTTTTTAATTTGATCTTTGTGTCTTTAAATTCTTAAGATCTTTAAATTTGATATCTTTGTTTTTTTAGTTATTTTTAAAATTATCTTTCGTTATTTTAGATTTTATTTTATTTTTTATCTTTTTTTCTATATTTTTTGTCTTGATCTATCGTCTATGTTCTTTAATCTATCTTATTCATCTTGTTCTTTATTGTTTTAATTTGTCTTTACTTATTTGTTTTTATTTTCTTTAACAATTTGTTTGGTTTATCTTTTATTTCGATTATGTTACATCTTATGAAACTTACCTTTTTTTTAAACACTAACTTAACCAGTGTAATACTTTAAAGTCAAGAATATTTTATCTTAAATTCAACTTATTTATTAATTATATTCTTTATACATCCACATCTATTGGAAATTACGTGTATCTTAGATTATTAACTAAATTGAATCTTCTACTAAACTAGTATTATTATTTTGATTTACTTTTGTTTTTAGTGAATGTCTTCTATAATTATATTAAGTTACTTATGTAGTTTTTTTTTATTATCTAAATGAAGAATAAGCGGCAAGATTTCAATCAAAATTGAAAACCACAATAAAAATATCAAAACAACGAATAAACAAAACTACTAATCATAAAACATAATGACAATCTATAATTTTATAGTACATAAAACATTAAAAAACAAAATAAATAAATAACAAATTCTAATGCTATAATTTAAAGCAAATTACATTGGGTACCCTATTCTTTTGAGTCTCCATATTTTCTCTGCTTTTTTTATATGTTAGGTTTAGTTATTACTTAAAATACTTAGAGTTTTTGGCTATGTATATTATATTTTTTCTTTATTTTTTAAATACTTTAGAATTCTTAAATATTGTTTAATTACGTTTATCTTATTCTTTTATTTAATTTTTTGATTTTTTTTGATTTCTTTTATTTATATCTCTTAAGTATCATTTATTAATAATCTCTTTATTTTTATGTTGTTTAACTGTATTTTTTGTACGTCGAATTTTTTTTTTCCAAAAATCTCGATTATCCAAAATAATCCTTAAATATGAAAAAATGACTACAAAAATATATAAATCAACAAAACTAAATTAGTATATATAAATACAAGCAATAGAAAATCCTTTATAATATAATCTTAAAAACTAGATTTTTCTTATACATTCGTAAATACAGAAAAAAAAACAAAATAAAATAATGAATCAATAACAATACTAGACATTTATAGTACTATTATTTATACATATACATATAAATTAATAACAAACAATTTTATAAAGTCAAAAAAATTTGGCTACAAAAAACACCTATATAATACCTGAATGGATAAACCAAATTATGAACAAAATTAGTAAGCATAAATAAAATACTAAAAAGCAAGGCAACAAAACAGAGAAAGCCGAATTAATAAAAACATAATACTCTTAGAAGAACACAAACAGTATTCTAATATAATAGTTGAGTGAACATTCTATAAAGACTAAACGCAAACCAAAACTAAGCCAAAATCAACTAGATCACCAACGAAAGTAAGTGTAGCACAACTAATAGTAATAAGAAACTATAATTAGAAAGATAAAAAAATAAGAATATTCACCCCTTATGTATACAAGAAGTAGATGTAACTACAAAATATATAAACTAAATGGAATATTAAAATTTTACAATACAACACAAAAAAATTTAAATTAAATAAAAAATATCCCATAAAAACAACAATAATACACGAAAAATCTGAATTTATTTTATTGTTAATATTATTTCCCTACTCCAATAATAAATATACAAAGCTATAAACACAATAAATACAAAACCGAAAAACAACAATATCGGATTTACAATATTTTACAAATACAAACAAATTCACACAAAAAATAAGTTAAAAAAAATTTTTGGCATCTTCTAAAAAAATACACCCACAGAAACCAAAAGTTTACAACATATGAATATACAAGAATAAAAAACTTACAAATACGAAGAATCCTAAAAATTTACCTAAAATAAGATTAAAAATTACACACAATATCAAAGAATTTAAAAAATAACATGCTAAAGTAAAAAATCTTTAGGTAAACAAATTACAAAACTTCATATTATACCATATTAACTAAAATATGAATATATTAAAAAAAGTTACACTAATTTTTCTTGATAAAAAGTCAATTTAACATATTATCTTAATATATAAATTTTGATTTATTTTGTATTAAGTTATTTTAAAACATTTACAATGCTCTTTATCTGATGTTTTCCTACATTTACTTAAATCTTCATCGTTATCTTGATTTCTTAGTTCAATATTTTATATTTTTTCTTTTTGTTTTGGAATTCCTTGATCTTCTTTATTTATTTTGGGTTTTAGTGACTTTTTTTTGTTAATCTTTTATATGTGGTGATCTTTTTTAATATAATATGTTTTCTCTATGTAATTACTATGTATATTAGCACTTTTCTAATTTATTTTTACATAATTAATTGTTTATGGCTTATCTTTTAAATCTTATGTTTAGGATCTATTTTTTTATCTATAAAGATCTAGGACTTGAAAATTCATTATTTTATAAGGTTTTTATTGTTCATATAATCTTATGTACTAACTTATTGACTTTGTTCTTTTACTTTTTTAATCTTTTTTTCTTAATTTTTAAATAGTCTCTTTGTTATCTTTAAATCTAATATGTTTGAATGTATTTTTCTTGGATGATTATTTTCTTTTATTCTTCCTCATGTGGTTATTACTTCTTTTCTTTTTTTTTTTTAGTTAGGACGTGCCATAAAATAAAAAAAAAGCACACTAATATCTGGCACAAAAAAACGTTAACTAAAAATAATACAACTAAAAAGTTTATCTAACAACCCAAAATTATATAAAGAAAATAACTAACAAGAACGAGGAAAATCTAGTGTCAGAGACTTCTACATCTAAAAAAAACATAAATAAATCAATTAAAATTAGCAAATAATTTTATTCGTAAAATATATTATTATGACAATTTACGCCAAATAAAATTAACAATAATAATTCAATACAACACCATGAAGATACAAACCAATGCTAACAAAACCGCAGTCTTGAAATTAAAAAAGATAGTAAAAAAAAAAAAAAAATACAATATAAACAATTCGAAGAACAAAATAAACTAACAAAAATGTAAATAGAAACAAGGTGTGCAAGATTACAATCAATATTTAATTAAAAATCATAGAGAAAAAAAATATTTTTATCTGCTCAAATGATAATACAACACAAGTTAGTAATACAAGATAAAAAGTGATCCACTAGTGCACTTAGTTGTATTTCAATACGATTGTAAATGTAAATCATAGAAAATTTTTATATCAAATTGCATTTATCTAGTAAATCTTATACTATAATAATTTTTAAATTTGTAAACTTTTCTTTGGTCTTTGGTATTTTTAGTATACTTTTATAGTGCTTTTACTTAATTAATTCTTTTTGTTAAAAAGTTTTATATATTTTATAATTACTTGTTCTTATTACTTATTTTTGTGGTTATTATTACTTACTTAATTCAGTATTCTTTAATTAACAAATTATATAGATAACTTAGTAGAAATATAGCATGTTGTTATTTTTTTCTGTTTATATTTTGGGTTTAAAAGTTTTTAAAGAAACAATGCCGAAGAAATGTATCATACTTTGCTAGAATCTAAAATTTATCCTTATGTAAAAATAAGTGTAATAAAACTAGGTCAATAATAAATTTACTGAATATAGAAAACGTATTTTAATTTTCAATAATATCTATAACCTAAAATAGAATATATAGTACAATCATAAGTTCCGACATTCAATTCAATTCTTAATTAAATATATTTGTGGTCAAATAGGAAACATAAGCACCTTAGTAAATTACATTAAAATCATTTATTTGATGAATAAACAAAATATAATCCTCTATTTTAAAAAACTACTACAAAATATGGATTTATAATCTAACATGTTGACTATAAATTTAGTAATAATAAATATCATATAAAAAGATAATATTAAAAAGCTTTGAAAACAAGTCATTATTCTTGCAATCGTAACTTAACTATAAATACAAATTCAAATGACCAAAATAAAAAAAAAGAATAATTCTACTGTCAATTATCTAACTCACAAACAAAAACCTAAACTCAGACAACAAGAATACAAGAGTAAAAGCACAACGCATTACATAAAAAGACTAATAAAACTAATTAAACAAACCTAACTAGAACAACCTACAACAAAATTAATAAAACAAAAACACATAACTACAAATCCAAACTACAATATGAATAAACAAAAGAATACAAGAACAAATAGAGCTTAATAAGATAAGGTTACTATATCCGTATTTATGAGATTAATCTACTACAAAAAAGAAATAAATAATTAAATTAGTACTAGACGACAAAAACAAATTTCAAAAATTGATACAAGTCACAACAAAACAAGAAATAAAAAAATAATACAAAAGATTTATAAATAATGAAAATTCAGTTGAACACAATTAAAACATAACGAAAACAAACAATCAAAAATTCATGAAAAACTAATCCTACAACAATAACTAAAATAAAAACCCAACTGGTACAAACACATGACATAAATAATATGTTATCTAACCAAACCCAAAATCTCATTAACACGCACAACCAAAAAATTACAATACAAAACCACAAAAAACTTAACAAAAAACAAAAAAAAACAAAAAACCACACACTCCCACCAACAAAAATTAAAACAGCATAAAAAAAACGACACAAGCCACCCCCCAAAAAATAAAACTAACAAAAAATACAACAACAAAATAAAACCAATATAACAATATCATCAACACACAAATTCTGAAAAAAGCACCGCCACAAATACAAAAATACAAAGACAAAAAACACAAACACTGACAATACACTAAAATCCCCACCCATCAACGCCCCGAACCACCACAACTTCGCCCAAAATACTAAAAGAAAACAACGCCCCCCCGCAACCCCCACCACTCCACCCCTAGGGCTCATAAGCATCCATAACCAAAACACACCGCTCCCATCAAATTACAAGTAAAGCGTGCTACAAAAACCACAAACCTCAAAAAATACAACAAATAAGAAAAACAAACAACGCGTTTATAAAAACACGCAAATAACAATGTAGAAATACTACAACATATAAAGAAAAGAATGAAACCATTTAAAAATAATACAAGCAAAACGATCATACTTACATTTAGGTTCTATTACCAACCCGAACAAAATCGAATTATAAAGGAAAGTAATTTTCTTTTTTTTTTAGTTGATTATATTATTTTTTTAAAATTTTCAAATAATGATATCAATAAGGTTTTATATTTTTATGGAGTCTTGATATATAGTAACAATCTGAAAAGTCGATGTATAATCATAGATAAACATAAATCTTAAAATAACGACACAAATAACATAATAAATCGTATAGATTATACTATATTAAATATTTATAATCATTTATACAATTCAACTTTATAATAAAAATATTTATTTAACGAACATAATTCTTTCATTTACATCAATATCTATTTATTTTCTATCTAACTTTATTATACTTTTATAATTATTTTTATATCTTTTTAACGTGTGCGATTAATGAAACTAATTGTTAGATTATTTATTCGACATCTATTAGTTTACTTTATGTTTACATGTGAGTCTCTTACTATGAACTTTTTTCTTTAATTATGTCTATATGTATATAATATTTTAGATGTTGTTATGTTAAAATTATTTGGCTATTTAACTTGATTGATTAACATCCACCCATTCCCAAGAAAAGTATTCGTGGCCAGTTCCTTTAGTGCAACCTACTATCAAAGAAGGTAAGGTACGACAAAGTGACATAGACAAAAAATGGCTACAACAAAATCAAATAAACTATTTCTTCTAAAAACGCCCCCATAACATGATATCCAAATTAGTCTGCCTGAGACATTGAACCAAGATCGAGAATTTCCTGGCCATCATACATATCATCATCATATGGGTCATATCGTAATCATCATTCTCATAAGTATCCTTCCATTGTTCCAACAAACTATTAGTGCCAAAGCCAACCCTCTCTGAAGCAAAAAAACCTGCCATTTCATTATCAACATATATTAGGGTTCCGGTTGTATTAATATGTTTTTGGCTATCTAAAATAGATAATGGTTCATTTCATTGTTGGCTTTGGACACAGATTGGGGATTGGATTCGACGGCATGGTTTAAAACCCCAATTATTTAGGGTTTTAATGTTTTTTAAATCTTGACTTGTCATACCGTTTGGTGTGGTTGAATTCCTTAATCTGTGTCTATGGGTAGTGAGGTTCCTCACAGGTTGCTTTCTTAGTTTCGTGGCTGAAAGGAATCCATCTTGCGTCTACTTCAAGACACCAAGTTAATGGTTGGATGTTATTGGGAAGGCGTGTGGCTCGTGCTTGCTGTATTGATTCAGCCGGGTGCACTTGGTAGCAGTCTTAAACTCTAACTATTTAGGGTTTGAGTTGGTTCGTTACTATTGATCTAAACATGGTTTGTTCATGTCGTTACTGGGCTGCAAACGTTTAATCGATACATATGGATGCTGGGCTTTGATGGAGCAGCTTGGTATATTGAAGTTAGCTATGAAGCTATTGGAAGTTAACTAAATTTGTCTAATGGATACATGAAGACGATTTGGAAGTTTTATGTTGGATACAAGGCTCAAGTTTTTGACTACCGGAGCTAAATTGGTTAGTTTAGTGATCAATACGTTATTCACATAAATAGTTGTATTAGGAAGTATGTTACTACTTTCTTTTTGGGATAAATTACATGTTTCGTCCCTGTGGTTTACCCAAAATTACATGTTTCATCCCTATTCGATTTTACTTACGAAGGTAATCCCTATTTTATCAAACATGTTTTATTGATAGTCCCTATTCTAGAAAATAGGGACTATTCGTGAAACAAATTTCAAACAAATTTATTACACAAGTGGTCCCTATTTTAAAAAATAGGGACCATCGATGCAATTAGTTTGAAAATTAGGGATTATCTATGTAATATAAATTGAATAGGGACGAAACATGTAATTTTGGCTAAACCATAAGGACAAAACATGTAATTTATTCTTCTTTTTGTTAGTTATAAGATTGGCTTGTCTTTCTTATGTAGGGCATTAGTTAGTAGCACTTTAGTGCTTGTGTGTGTCCATTTTAGACTGAAATAAGGGATTTCACCCTTATCCTTTTGTACTTCAACGTTTTTTGGTGTAATTCAATTTACCAAGGAAACCCTTTACCCAAAAAAATAGGTGCAACTTTATCCTCACTATCATGATCACCCAGATAATCAACCTTTTTAGAGGTTTACTCTCACCATCCACAAGCGTAACTTTCCCATCAATAATTAGTTTTTCAAACTTATCAATTTTATCAACAATAGGAGTAGTACTAGTACTACTATCTCCCACATTCCAGAACGAGGATCCACTAGAATTGACCTCCTTACTAGCCAAATTTGAAGTCCCCTTATTTTACCCAAATCGACATCATTTTCAACAGAATTAAGCACATCAAAAGGGTTTGAATTACTAACCTCTTTTCTAGACTCCACATCTTTCTTCTTATTACCACTAGTGTTGACATTGTTCTTTTTAGAAAGAGGTCTATAAACTTGTTTGATTGGTTTAAATCCCACCTTAGGACAAACCAGAACACCTCTAGGAGCTTGGCTAGGATTATTCCAGTTCTTTGCCACATCCGAGCCTATATTCTTGGGACACTCATCCTGTACATGACCAAAAACCTTACAACACGCACACCTGGGAGGTTTTCACACATACTCAACACGAATAGTACATGTATAGAAACCCTCCCCAACAAGGTTAGGCATAGCCCCCACGGTGGTATCCTTCAACTCCACATCGGCCCGAAGCTCAATCATTGCTTTAACATAGCTTGACCTACCCCATTAGTAGCAATGGCACTCAAACCATCCTCGCTAAACGTCATCACGAGAACACCATGGAGTTTAACCCAAACTGGAATATTACCAACATCTTCTTTCAATAAGTTCACATCCGGATTACACTTTTTCATAATAAGTGGATTATTGCGAATAAACCACAGATCATTTTCAAGCATTGCATCTAAACCATCCATAGAGCAAAACCAGAAGGAGAATAACCCGGTAGACGAGTTAAGCATTGATTTAACCAGTCCATATTTACCCCAAGTATTCCTAACATTGTTAGCAACAACGGGGTAAGCCACCTATTTTCTCAAAAAGAAACCATATGCCATATTAATAAACTATTCGCTAATGGCTCTAATAGACTCCACCAGGACAACGACATCAACCCCGTTTCCCGCCGGTGTAATTAAAGTATGAAAACTCATAGTATTCCTACTCGGTTCACTAGTAACATTAGCATACGAAGTTGACATACCATGAGTATTACCGGTCAGAGTAGGTCCCACCGTAGTACCATTGTTCGCAACATTATTGACAATACTAGCATCATTGATGTTCTCCTTATTCGCACTAGCAGGAGAGTGATTTCCATGTGCCTCAGATACGGTTGGAAACGATCCCAAACCTGCATCCACAACATTAGGAATTCGAGTAGCAGAATTACTACCCAACGCCTCATTGGCATGCTTACTAACCTTGACTGACTTATCCGCCATCGAACTTTGCTTTTCCTTTACACCCCTCCCAACCCCGCTCCTCTTCTGACTCAAAAACCCTTGCTTAATACCTAATGTCTTCAAAATCAACGCAACCAGTAGTAACTAATCTTCCAGCATTAACAACCAACCGCCCAAAACAAAGAACTTAATCAATCGGTATGAACCCTAAAAATTAGGGTTTGTAGACAAAAGACCAGGAAGTTACAACATAACATACCTCTTAGCAAACGAAATCAACAAGAAGACCGTTCAAATCAGATGCAACACGACAAGAATAATTAATGATAGGAAAGGACAATTGAAACCTTAAAAAAGAGATCAGGCGAAACCCTAAAAGTAACAAAACCATAAAACATCAAAACTAACCCTAAATCAAAATAAAAAATTGTTAAGGCAAAATACCAAAACTACATCGTTATAAGGATTATATATCAGAATTGATGTAGAGAACGAATTTGGAAAGAGTTAGGGATGTTGATGAGGTGTCATTTTATGCACTTTTTCAGGATCATTTAACCCTTTAAATCATACAAATATCTCTAAAATACGTACATAATCATTTCCTTTTGTGTTTTTAGCACTTGGATGGCTTTTGGAGGAAATACATGTAACTTGGGCTCATTTGGAGAAGAAACAGACAAGATTACAACTTTACATTATTATTGCTTACAGTGCATGAAGACGGTGTCAGGATTACTTGCGACGCCGTCTGGACTTCAAGGGGACGGCGTCAGGATTATTTGTGACGACGTCAGGATTGTATCCGACTTAATGAAACCCTAGAAGGCTCGACGAAGTAACGACGTCAGGAATTTGGTGACGCTGTCAGGATTATTTTCTTATAAATCCAAACTCAATTTTAGAGTTTTTAGAGATACATAAGAGGTGGAGTCGTAAAGTGACAAATTGTAGGCAGATTTTGGGAGTATTTTAGGGTTCCCTAGCCCTCTTTTATCATCTCTACTTGCATGATTCAATATAGTAAAGTTCTTTAATCTATAAATCTTTCAATATGTTTATGTGTTGTTGATTAATTGTTCTTCACTTATCATTAACATGCTTGGCTAGATCTATTAGTTTTTGTTTATGATTGCATGTGAATTAGTATATATATCTTGATAATATTGCTTCTTGTTGATGTGTGTGCGTGTTGGGCTCTTAAACACTAGCTACTTAATTGCCTGTGACGATGCCTAGAGTAACACGATTGTGTAGAAAGGATTCTATCGATAATAGTTTTCATACTACCTTACCCATCTATGGATGATCACCTTTTAAGGTATTTTAATGCACGTAATATAGTCTTAGGGGCGTTGTAATAATCTTCATACTACCTTGTGCATTGCCTTAACGAAATATTACATAGATGGCATTTTTGTGTAATTCGTCATGAATCGGGAAATACTTACACATTACATCACAAGTGTGACAAAGCAATAAAGTTAAGAGAAGCATACTAAGGATCATGCATGATTAAGTAAATACTTCTACTTTATCATACGATTTCCCACCAAATTAGTTTAGTTTAATTAGTTAAAATCAATCACCTACAAACCTGAGATTTACTTGCTTTTATAAAAATATAAAAATACAAAAATATTCTTCTTTTAAGCCTCTAGACCTTAGTTGTATTTAGTTTGATCCTTCTCAACCTATTCGCCAATAGAACGAAAACAACTCTCGATTCTTGCCTATACTACACTACAACGGTTAGGTACACTGCCTAGGGAGTTGTAAAACTTAGTGCATTTACAACGACCGCATCAAAGTTTTTGGCGTTTTTGTCGGGAATAGTTAGGTCTCGAATTCTATTTAGTTTAGGTCTACTCGCTTGATTCCTATCATGTGAGATTTTATTTTATCATCAATTAGCTTTCTTGTAGTCTATCTTTTCTTCGTGTAATTATTCATAATTTGTTCTCAAGTAACCAAGTCTTCACAATGGAAAACACTAACCCGCCTACATCACCCGATCCATCAACCTTGCTAGTGATAGAAAAGATCTTTAAGCTTAACTCACTCCTCGAGTCATTGAATTTAGTTCAATTATCAACAGTCTCAAACATCGTTTGTAAGAAGGAAAAAGATAGCGATGTAATGCTTATAGAATTAATAAAAAGATATGATGATTCTAATGAAGAAGAATTAGAGGAAAATGATAATTTAGGTGAAGAAAAAGGGTTAGGCGCAAAGTACTTTAAAAGTTTGATGTGTTTTTAGCAAGCTTTAAATTTATAATACTAGAAATACCAATTTTTACTAAAAATACAACACGGTCAAGTATACCCTTCCGTGTATAGTATAGCTTAGGTAAGTCCAGGTCATCTTAAGAGAATTGTAGTTTTCACAGTTTGTAATTAAGGTGCCAAGGCTAAAATGATTGCCACTTATCAAATTAACCTAAACGTGCATATATCGAATATTGTAACGAAAGAGATTAAAAGATTATTCAAGCAAGGAATTGAAGTATGTTTGTTTAGGCAATGATTACTAAGTTATAGGAGTGTTTAGGATAGTGTTTGCAAGTTTAAATAATAAAGATATCACAAGTTACAAATCCTTTCGGCCTTTAAATACAACGAGTGAATATATCAATTAATATCGACAAATCCTTTCGACCTTTATAAGTTATTTTAACCAATATATTAAGTTGAATGATTAAACACATATATAAAAGAACCCTTTCGGCCTATATTATTGTATAAAATATGTTTTACCAATTCAATAAATATATATCCAAACGCCCCATATCCAAGATCACATATTGCCTAAATAAACATAAGATGACTACTCCATGATCAAAGAAGTAACAAAACACATAACATTCATCATGAATTCAGTAAAGATCATATTCAAAAGCTAAACAAGATTTATACCAACTTTAAGAGCAAATGTTTGATGATTTCACAAGTTTTCCCAACAAAAACTTTATTATATTCAAAGTAAACCCGGAAAATATGAACAATTCAATCACAATAGCTTATAGCTTCGAATTACACTTCACTACTACTTCCTTGGATGGATTAAAACCTGGGAATATTGATGAACATCGAGAAAGATCATCCAAATTCTCTAAGAACTTCTCCTAACTTTGATTCTACTTGTTGTGATGATTGTGTTACCAAGGGTGGTTTAGATCAAAGGTTTGTCAATCCTTTATCCCCAAAAATCCTTGTTTTAAGTGGTGGAATTGAATGGGATTGATTTGTATGAGAGTGTGTGAAATGAGAGAGCCAAAGAGGCTTTTTATAAGCATTATGGGGTCTGAAAACCACCGCACAACATAAATTGTGCGCCGCACTTCGGGTGTTAATGTTGTCTTCATTTAATGCCTTTAATTCTCTTAATTTCGATAGGAAGTGCGCCACACTTTTTACAAGTACGGCGCACTTGGGGCAATTTTAGCACTTGGCCTTTATCCAGGTTGTAGATAATTGAATTCTCTTCGCGTAGTCACTAGAATCACGTCAAATGGAGTTCGTATGACTGAGTTATGACCAAAACAATAAACACATGTCAGGAAGTATTTAGCTTGAGTTATTTCTTCATTTAAGCTTTAAATCTTCGTGTTTATTTCCGTTTTCTTTCACGACGCATCATATGAACCTACAATAGCAAATATACTCGATTAAGTATCGAAAGTTCTTCTAATTAACCAAAATAGATATATAAAAGCACTGATAACGCATATAGAAAGATGTAAAAAAATGAGCATTATCAAATCCCCCCACACTTAAACTTTGCTCGCCCTCAAGCAAATCTAAGAAAAGAAATTTATAAACAAGGTTCCTACATGACAAGACAAGATTTTTTTTTCTTTTTTTATATATATTTATAAATTTTGATAGTTTTTATTTTTAATTTCGTTTTTTTAATTTTTTTTATTGGGTGTGAAAATATCAAAAATATTTTTGGTTTTTTTAATAAATAAGCGCAAAAGGCGCAAGCACCCCCCACACTTAAGGCCTTAAGGGTTTGCTTGTCCTCAAGCAAAATAGGGAAAAGAATTAAGCTTTGCAAAACAAAAATGGAATTATGAAAAATATTTTTGATTTTAATATGTGAAAATAGAGATGTTTGACAATACCCAGTGATCTTCAAGCTGTAATAACATGACTAAGCATCTCACGAATAAGAAAAGTATAATTCACTCAAACACTCGTATGTGATGTAATAGAGGGTAAAAGGAAAATCACACTCAATTGCTCAGACACGATTCATTAAGTTACCATAGGATTGTACAAGAAACAAAACTGCACCGACATGGCATAAGCACCAGACATAAATATCAAAAGAGGACTTTTATTCGGGTTGTAACGTTAGGCTAAGGGTTAATAAGGGTGTGGATAAGGCATGAGAAATATATACTGGAAATGGTTTTATAATATACATGTCGACAAGTCCAAAAACCCATGTTCCTAGTTACGACAATCCACAAACCCACGAGGTTATTGAATAAACCAACATCGAACTCGTACAAATGATATAACAATAAATCACCAACGACCAACATCTTAACTATTATTCATACTTCAATTTTCTCTTTTTTCATTTCATTTTTTTCTTTCAATCAGTCCTTCACACAACTAACAATTCTCCCACACTTAAGATAAGAATATACCACAAAAATACAAAAAAGAAGCAGGCCTTCTTCATCTTCATTGAAATGGTGCAACACTCATAGCAAAGCGCAAGCAAACCATAAGCAAAAATCAAACAATCATACGAAGCAGCTAGCAACCAACCATTAGGACTTTCGACAAGGGGTAAGGCTAGGCTAAAGGTTATATATTTTTGTATTTTTTATTTAAGTAGATGAGAAAAATGAATAGAATGGCTCAGAGGTTAAACTAGGGGTATCTAGCACTAAAAATGAGTGCTAACATAATGGTCTTATTTGGGTGGTTAGCTAATCAGTGTCATTAGCCAAAAGAATAATATGTTAAATGGAATGGCTATTTGGTTTAATCCTAAGTTGCCTCTTTATCACTTAAAAATATAGGTATATCACGCGAACGTGATCTCACTGTGATCTCGTAATGATTTCAAGCACAAGTTCTAGAATTAATAAATCACCGGCACACTCATACAATTTTTAAACCGATACCAATGCTCCAGAAAAGGCGACAAATTGCAAATACACAGCCGTAACGACGGATGAGATACTTGGAATTGCATTCAAACATTAACTCGAGCAAGCTAAAGGCAAAAATTATCTTAGATATCAAATATGGATACCCGAATTCCTTAAGATCTAAAACCTAACATTTTTTGGGTGATTGAAATAAATGCGCAAGTAATAGTCATCGATCTCGAGTCGGATCAGCTCTATCAATCGGGACACGTCTCTGGTTTCAAAAACTTTATTTTATCTACTATGTTTTATGCTAATATATTAACCTAAGTTGCAAAAGATTTAAAAATAAATTAGATTTTTAAACTACCTAGGGCGAACAAGAAGTATAATTTATATAAAAAATGAGTCTAATTTTTCCAATTTATTTTTGCCCCACACTTAAGTTGAGCAATATGCATAATTAGAAAATAACTTAAAAGTAGGACAAGCGGGGAAAATAAGTATAAGAGAAACGAGACTTCTTAGGCCTCATAAGTGCTTGGTTGAATTCTGAACGATACAGCACAGAACGGAACGCCGTCATATATGTATGTAAATTCAACCACATATAATATAATAATCCACATATATCATTCCCCAAGCGAATTGTTATCACCACCATCCAACCTTCACCTATTTATTTAATTTGCAAAATAAACAAAACTATGAAAACCGTAAAATACAAAAGCGCACTTTCGTAGGCAACACGATTGCATTTATCGTATACAACAAGCCTTTAAACCCCTTAGTTCCCCGAGTGGACGAGTTATAGTCTCGTGAGGGTTTCCAACGAACACACCCACAAGTTCGTTATATTTCTTTTTGGATACAAATATTAGGGTACGCAATACACCGGCCGAATGCGCGACATACTTAAAAGCTGCAAAGTTTTTGTTTTATATATGTTTTAGTTTTTATAGGTTTATTATTATTATTATTTACTATTACTACTATTATTATTATTATTATACTTAACTTGCTTTAAGATCCCTTGACGATACGGTTCAAATGAGAATGATCCATATTTAAACGTTGAGGGTATGGTATTTTTGGTATGTACTCACGGAATGGATATTCTTTTGTTTTGACTACGTGATAACCCTTTTTTGTTGTTTTAATAGGTCGGTCTTTTTCGATTTTATTGCTAACGATGATAGAAGGTGGTGGATCTTTTTGAGTTTTTGGAGAATCATCAAACTTTCTACTCCCATTGAATACGACATTCACTTGCTTGATATGAGCTTGAGGAAGAGGAGGAGGGTCAGTCCTATCGGTTTGTTTTGAAGATACGTTTTGAGACTTTGACCACTCATCTAATTTTCTTTTTATATTTTTATATATAGTTTGGCAATTCTTTTCGTTTTGCTTCATTTTTATAATTATATCGTTAATATTGTTCTTGACAAACATATTTGAAACTCTTTGACCATCTAAGAATTTAGTGATTGATTTTTCAAGATCTGTTTTAGATTTATCGTCTCTGTCAAAAAGTTTATAATGAACAGTTCTCATGCTACGGATACAGCTTTTGAAATATGCATGATCATTTTTTACATCATTGTTTAATTCTGTGAGCGATTTCGGTTTTGATAACCTTCAAATTGGATGTAATTGGCTTCATGACGTTCACACATCGACATGTCATTGTTCTTAGAAGCGTTGTCACCTCCACGGTTATTATAATTCTTACGCAACTCATGCATCTCCTTTTTTAAGCTATGGAATTGAGAATCCATTTTTATAGTTACAGCTTCTAATTTTTCCATTAATCGAGAGTTATCATCATTATTATTACTTCTATCGGTGAAAGCAACAGATTTTTGATGATGTTCGTTTTGAGATTTAGTGGACCAATCAAGTTTGAAAAGGACGTTGTCATCAAGAAATTCTGAGTGTGAAGAATGGGGGGGGATGATTGGATAGGGGTGGGGAAGTAGTATGAAATATGTTGGGTGGGGATGTTGAAAGAAAGCAACAGGATTTTATTTTTGATGATTGATCGTCGTTTTTTTTTTTTTGAGATTTAGTGGACCAATCAAGTTTTGAAAAGACGTTGTTTGTAATCAAGAAAAAGAAATTGAATAAAAAAAATGCTTGTTTTGATTTAGACTTTTGTAGGAGGATAGTTTCCACCGGTTTGTTCTTGTTTCATCCTAAGTAGATTTCCTTTTGAGTGGGTTCTTTCTCTCTAGACCGTGATAGAATATTGGATAAATTAGACTCATTTGGTCATCTTCTTCATATTGACTTCGTTTTTTTTAAGTCTCCTTCAGACCGTTGTTTTTTTTTGTTTTTTTTTGTATTGTTCCCATCTCCATTGCTATTTTATTTTTTCGATTACATTATTGTTTCTTGCAGTCGTTAATACGTCATTTTTTGGCTTTTTTTTTTTTTCTGTCTTTTTTTTTTTGCGATTATGTACTTTTCTACATATCGTTTTTGATTTGAGATAAGGAGAAATTGTCTAAATTTCTAAGTGAATTAAAAGTACTTGGTTATTTTTTTTTTGTTGATTTTGTTTTTTTTAATTTATATAGTTTATCGTGTCTGGTGGTGTGATGTTTGTGAAATTGTATATTTGTTTGTTATAGAAAAGTTTTTCTATTCTTCTCATTGTGTTCCTAACGATGTTTGTTGGTGTCTCTTTCGATTAATTTTCTGTTGAAGTCAGTAATTTTAGCTTTATAGCATAATGGATAGGGAAATTTTAATACTGTTGATCAGCTTCTCACTTTTTGAGTTTCACCATTATTTTAACATGCCGCAGATTACGAGAAGGAAATTCACAGACATGTCATGCCGGGCCACCGGTTCCGTAGATATAACCATCGAATTATTTTCCCATATCAATTTTTAATGAGTACTATTGATACCAAAAGTTGTCATCAACACCGGGATGGGGTTCTCGTACAATAGCTGAAATAGGGAAATAGAGGCTAAGAGATTACGTCGGGTGCTTGGCGGCCACCAATGAGGGTGGCAATTGGCCTGGTACGTTTTTTTCCGATTGCCTGAACGCGCATATTTTTTATGTTATTTTCTTTCCTCGAGGATTGGTTTTATTTTGGGCTTCCTCTTTTGGTTTTTCGTTGAGACTTTTCGGAATTTGTTGTCTCTTCGTATTAAATATGAAGAAAATTTGATATCTTCTGCCTATGTCCTCAGGATCGTCGAGGAGCAAGGGCGGTTGCTCCAGAAAACTGACCATAGCATTTGCTCACTATTGGAGGCTCCGCAGTTTGTTTGTTGTTTTTGTTTGTTCCACTTGAGGTATTATTATTATTAATTGATTGGATTCAATTTGATTAGGGATTTCAGTACTTGATTTGTGGGAAAAGTACTTTTCCTTTTGTTTGTTTGTTTTTATGTTGTTTTTTTTTTTAGTTGGCAAATTGTATTATCTATTTATTAATAGTGCTCTTTAAGGCCTAATAAGTAATGATTGTTCACTTATCAAAATTAAACCTAAAATCGTGCATATATCGAATCAATTTGTGTACTGAAAGCGATTAAAATGATGATTCAAGAATGTGGAAATTTGAAAGTATTAGTGTTTTGTTATGAATATTGATCACTAGTTATTACGTGTGTTTTTTTAGGGGATTAGTGATTGTTGTTTTGTTAAGTTTAGAGATTAAGTTTAGAGATTAGTGTTGATTGTCTCAAGTTATAAATTCTTTTCTGGCTTCCTTTTGAAGATTATAACGAATTTTTTTTTTTTTTTTCTGTGATATATCAATTAGAATTTAACAACAAATCCTTTTGTGACCTTTATAATTTTGATAACCATATTTATATATTATGATTGGTAATTGATGATTATTACTCATATATGAAAGCACCCTTTGGAGTACTATATTCGTTGTATATAATTGTGTTTTTTTACGCAATTCAATAAAACACATAACAAAACGCTCCATATCCAAGATCACTTATTGCCCAAACAAACACAAGATTGAAACTCCTATGATCAAAGAAGAAGTAACAAAAAACAATTAACATTATCATGAATTTTGTTAAGATCATTGAATTTAGTAAAGATCATATTCAAAAGATAAACAAGATTTATACCAACTTCAAGAGCAAATGTTTAATGATTTCACAATTTTTCCCAACGAAAACTTTATTATATTCAAAGTAAACCCAGAAACAATGAACAATTCTATCACAATAGCTTATAGCTTCGAATTATACTTCACTACTACTTCCTTGGATGGATTAAAACCTGGAAATATTGATGAACATTGAGAAAGATCATCCAAATTCTCTAAGAACTCCTCCTAACTTTGATTCTACTTGTTGTGATGATTGTGTTACCAAAGGTGGTTTGGATCAAAGGTTTGTCAAGCCTTTATCCCCAAAAATCCTTGTTTTAAGTGGTGGAATTGAATAGGATTGATTTGTATGAGAGTGTGTGAAGTGAGAGAGCCAAGGAGGCTTTTTATAGGCATTCTAGGGTCCGAAAACTACTGCACAACATAAATTGTGCGCCACACTTCGGGTGTTAATGTTGTTTTCCTTTAATGCCTTTAATTCTCTTAATTTTGATAGAAAGTGCGTCACACTTTTTATAAGTATGGCGCACTTGGGGCAATTTCAGCACTTGGCCTTATTCAAGGTTGTAGATAATTGAATTCTCTTCGTGTGGCCACCAGAATCACGTCAAACGGAGTTCGTATGAACGGGTTATGACCAAAACAGTGAACAGATGTCGGAAAACATTTAGTTTGAGTTATTTCTTCGTTTAAGCTTCAAATCTTCGTGTTTACTTCTGTTTTCTTTCATGACACATCATATGAACCTACAATAGAAAATATACTCGATTAAGTATCAAAAGTTCGTATTATTAACCAAAATAGATATATAAAAGCACTGATAACGCATATAGAAATATGTATAAAATGAGCGTTATCAAAGTTTCCATCTAAAAGTGAATTAGCATACCATAAGTACTTAGCGTGTGTCCCAATTCCATCCTTGTTCTTTAGTAACCCCATCATTAGACGAGGAAACCCCTTAAATCTTAAGATACCATATAGTTTAGGGCATGTACACATTGGGAAAGCCTACTTAGACCTTGAATCACCTATAAACATCATGACTATAGCATAATATAACTGGATAAGGAGAGAATGACTTGAGCCTAGGGGAGATCTTGATAGGCTAGGAAGCATAAGTAATTTTGCAAGAAAAATTAAAGGAATGCATGTTTTTGTAGAAAACTTTACTTATGTTTTGGATTTTGTGGTTGTTAAAGATATTAGTTCGGCTATAGACCCTAGATTATCACAATTAGTACTTAGAAAGCCTTTTGTTGAACCATCCAACATGACTTATGATTTATCAATAGGAATAGTGAAGTTCACAAATGGAGTCGATAAAATTGCTTATAAAATGCCTCATAAAATAGAGAAATATGATTCACTGTCAGATATGGAAAGGGAGCATTTACCCTCGGTCTACTTTAGAAATGAGGAGGATAGAAGAAAAGGATCCGATTATGTGATGAGTAAGATATTAGGGTTCTATAAAGAATGTTTAGAGTTAGGACCCGAATACTGAACCAGACTTGAAAAGAATGGTAGTGGAAGTGAGGTGAGTGACAAAGGAGGAGTCACGTAAGGAATAGGACTCTGAGTCTAGCTAAAAGACTCTTTAATAAACAAAATCGCTTATTGGGAGGCAACCCAATCTTTTAATTCTTGCAGATTAGGTATGTCATGTGTTTTAATTCTTTATCGTTTATTTTAATTGTTTGAATCACGTGTAATCATGCTTTGTTTTGTCTATAACTTCGTCTTAGTTGCAATCAAAGGTATTTTGCATAATAAGTGTAGGGGAAATATTCAGTTTCTAAGAACCATTCAAACATGTTAAATGAATTATCTAGATTAATTCACGTCTTGTGTGTCATGTCTCGAGTCAAATGATTGTGTTAATTATTTTTGTGGTTTTTGTAGGAAATAACTAATGGGACTTGCGTGCAAGAATTTTTCAAGAAAAGAAAATTTTTCTTTTTACAGTGGCTGGAGACGGCGTCAGGATTTTCCTGACGGCGTCGCCAGCCCAGTTACAGTAAAATTCGTATTTTTTCTAAATTTTGAAAATTAATTTTGTATAATTTTTAGAATTTGTAATTTTTCTAAAACCTGCAGAAAACCACGATTACATTAATACATTTATCCTATCTTTATTGCTTTCGTAGTGTTAAAGCCCTAAATCATAAAATTGTGTATTATCATTCTGTCGAGTTTAACGCTAGGTATGTTTGTATCTTGTCTTTGATTTGCAGGTTATATTTGATGAGGAGAAGCCCGGGAGTTCTTAGGAGTTTCATGTGGACGATTCTTGGATGACAATTTAGCCGGGATCATGTGTTTCTTCTCCATTATTGAGCAAAACCAGGGGAGTACTAGTTTTTTTTGTCTCTTTTCTTTTCTCTTTATTCGTTTTACGGGTACTTTCAAGAACATTGAGGAGAATGTTCATAATAAGTGTAGGGGAAATAAGCCTTAGAAACTATTCCTTCATTTGCCTTTGTTTTGTCCTTAAAATGATGAGTAATATACTGAAACATAGCGTAAAATGTAATTTTGACCCAAATTTAATTTTTTTATGGCACATACCCTTGAAACTTAGTATTATTAGTGTCTCATTAGATAGGGAATTATATGACTGGTACAAAAACCCTACCACTCAAAAGTTCTACCCCAAAAATATGAGTTTCGCCCTTAGATCTTTAGAAATTCGGGTATCCATCTTTGATACCTATGATAATTTTACCTTTAGGTTTCTCGAGTTAAGGAATGAGCAATCATGTATGTCGCGTCCATGGATTTGTTCGTGCATATGTGGTTTTGTCGCCTTTTCTGGAGCATTGGTATCTATTAAAATTATATGAGAGTGTACCGGTAGTATAATAAATTCTAGAACTTGCTTTAGTGATGCATCCTGAGACCGCAAGTGAGATCGCATTCGTGTGACTAGGATTTTCTAAATGATAAGAGGCACTAGGATTAACCCTTGTTTTAAACATGTATTTGTTATTATGGTTACCTCGATCATATAACTATCCCCACACCCTTGTTTCACACTCACTTTTAGTGCAAGATACCCCTAGTACAACCCTCCAAGCCTGTCTTTTTCGTGGTTCTCGTAATTTTCTAGTGGATTCTGAATTATTAATGAAAAGCATTGTTTAAACCCCAAACTAATTATTACACCCAAATCGCCTTAACCTTTCTTATATGTACTCGCTATTAGTACATTATTGTTTTAACCCTAGTTAATTATTTGAGTACATGGTTGCTAATTCGTTATTTTTGTATATACAGTTTTGGGACGATTATGATTCATGGTAGTAATTATTTTGCGAAAGAATGGGAAAGAAAAGTTAAGTCATTACCCTCATATTTGTTTGATAGTCTCCATGTTTAGTTTGATCCATCTCAATTCGGGTCATTAGATTAATTTATGTCATTGAGTATTAAAAAAAAACTCAAGTGTATGGTTTATCTCTAAACCCAAGTCATGTATTATTATGTTTAAGCAAATGGTAGAGCAAAAGTGTACAAAAAAATCAAAAAAAACAAAAAAATACAGGCTGCCATTTTGCTTATGTTTATGTTTATCATAGGGTCGAGAAAATAAAAAGAAAAGAGTTTGATGTAGAGTATTTTACATCTTTGTCCGAGTGTGGTCGAGTCCTTGGCTTAGCAACCCATCCAATGTGTACTCTTATAAATAATTAACTCGCCACTTCACCCCAAATTCACCAAAAAAGTCACCCCCAAATATATCCCATCCGTTTTCGTTTCCATTATTGTTATCATACACCTATACCTCAAAACCCTTAAAGACCTCTTTGATAGTAGTTCCTAGGTGCTTACGCCATAGCGGCGGAGGTTTGATTCTTTTTCAAGCCTATCGTAATTTATATGCTATGACAAGTAATGAGTCTTAATTTTCTGTTTCCCATATTGTTGTAATTAATTATACACCCGAAAGAAAGAGAGAATCTAAACATTTATTGTGAGGTGCTAGTGTATATTTCTGTGCTTTTAACTACGAGTTCTAAATGGTGGTGCCATAAACATCCTTAAAGAGTAGGTTAAATGCCCCCGATATTGCTATTGTCTAGGTAGAAAAGCTCATTTGCTTGGGGACAAGCAAAACTCAAATGTAAGGGTATTTGATGAGGCATCATTTTATGCACTTTTTTAGGGTCATTTAACCCCCTTAAATCATACAAATATCTCCAAATACGTACTTAATTGTTTCTTTTGTGTTTTTAGCACTTGGATGACTTTTGGAGGAAATACACGTGACTTGGGCTCATTTAGAGAAGAAACAGACAAGATTACAACTTTCCATTCAAGTCGATGAAGATTATTGCTCACAGTGCGTGGAGACGGTGTTAGGATTACTTGCGACGCCGTCTGGACTTCAAAGGGACGGCATCAGGATTATTTGTGATGGCGTCAGGATTTTAGCTGACTTAATGAAACCCTAGAAAGCTCGACGAAGCGACGGCGTCGGGAATATTGCGACGCCGTCAAGATTATTTTCTTATAAATACAAACTCAATTTTAGGGTTTTTAGAGATAAATAAGAGGTAGAGTTGTAAAGTGACAAATTGTAGCAGATTTTGGGATTATTTTAGGGTTCCCTAACCCTCTTGTATCATCCTTACTTGCATGATCTAATATAGTGAACTTCTTCTATTCATTAATCTTTCAATATGTCTATGTGTTGTTTGATTAATTGTTCTTCACTTATCATTAACATGCATGGCTGGATGTATTAGTGTTTGCTTATGAGTGTATGTGAATAGTATGTAGATCTTAATAATATTGCTTCTTGTTGATGTGTGTGCGTGTTGGGCTCTAGAACACTAGCTACTTATTTGCTTGCGATGACGCCTAGAGTAACACGATTATGTAGAAAAGATTCCATCGGTAATAGTTTTCATACTACCTTACACATCTATGGATGATCACCTTTTAAGGTATTTTAATGCGCGCAATATACTCTTAGAGGCCTTGTAATACTCTTCATACTACCTTACTTGTGCGTTGCCTTAACGGAATATTACATAGATGGAGTTTTCGTGTAATTCGTCATGAATCGGGAAATACTTACACATAACATCACAAGTGTGACAAAGAAATAGAGTTAAGAGAAGCATACTAAGGATTATGCATGATTAAGCAAACACTTCTACTTTATCGTACGAGTTCCCACCAAATTAGTTTAGTTTAATTAGTTAATTAGTGAAAATCAACCACCTTAAACCTGAGATTTACATGCTTTTAAAAAAATATAAAAATACAAAAATATTCTTCTTTCAAGCCTCTAGATCTTAGTTGCATTTAGTTCGATCCTTCCCAACCTATTCCCCAATAGAACGATAACAACCCTCAAGTCTTGCCTATACTATACCACAACGGTTAAGTACACTGCCTAGGGAGTTGTAAAACTTAGTGCTTTTACAATGACCGCGTCAGATGTTCACCATGTAAATCGCCCAGAGAGAAAAAACGTAGGGGTTTTTTCAATCAAAATCTTCTTGAAATGAACATGACCTTTTAACTTTCTGACTTTTATTGACCAAAAAATTTAGTGACCGGTTATAGCGACCACGTCTGGTCGCTAAAGCAACTTTAGCAACCACTTTGAGCTACTACAAGTGGTCGCTAAAGGGTTTGACTGTTGACCACCCAAAACGTGATGACCACCTTTGTGTATGCAGGGTTTGAAACATGCAGACTCAAAAAAACTTCCCTTTCTTTCTCTTATTTTTTTCCTTCTCCAGCCGTTTTCCCAAGTCTTTAGCGACTACATATAGTCGCTAAAGGTTTCACGCATAAATTTCCCGTCGCTACAAGTTATGGTCAAAGTCAAATATTTTTCAAATTCATGTTTTGTTGTCTAGCGGATCTTTAGCAACTGTAGTCGCTAAAGAAAAGAAAGCTTTCGCCAAAATTTTGGTCAAAGACGAGGCCAAGAAAGTGAAATTATGTCGTGTAAGGGACAATTAGCGACTTCATCTGTAGTCGTTAAAGATGAAACGACACTAGAAGTGATTTTTGGCATAATGTTTCTTTTTTTTAGGGTAAAAGGTTCCTCCGGTAAATTTATTACTCCAAAAAACAGTTATATACAATGGATGTGAGTGAATCCCACATCTCAGCCCGAGGGTTTATCAAGATCACCATTGCTATAATCCCTAGATAGATTATAATTAAACTAAAAGGATGCTTTATGCGGATGGCATTACTTTTGACGAGGATTTCAAACAACATGCTCCCCTCGGTCTTAGGATGATGTCCCACCTAAGTCTTAAGGATGATATGCTGCTTCGAGATAAGAAATCATTGCACTAAATAAACAAACCAGCATTTAATCAGATTAAATATGGCTAATGCAATATTTTATTATTTGGCTTGTACCGCTCTTTTTGGATAGACATTCAAAGATACGAAGATAATATAAATTGGGAATGAATACTTGATTGATTATAAACTTAGCGCGCACTCCAAGGAAAACACCCCAATACGCCATATTGACCTAGCTCAATATGGCGTATCCAGTCTTTTTCAGACACTATAAATAGAAGACTCAAAAACGAGTTTTCAGTGTGCAAAATCATATTCTCTATACCATACACATAAAAGACGATTTTCTGAAGAAAAGAAGAGCAACCAAAGGTCAAGCATCGATCACGATTCCATAGAAGACACCGTGTAATTCCTATACTCTTGTAATCATTTAATTTTTGGTATCGTTCGGTAAAACATTTAGTTTACCTTGGTTATTTGATCACGCTTGTATAATTACAATGGTTATGGGCTAATACCCTAGGGTATTAGCCATCTTAATGAAGGTTTAATGTTTGGTTTGTTTTAAAATCGATTTCTTAATTTATCGTTAAAAGTTTAATTATGTTTATCACATGATACTTGTCTACGTGTTTGAATATGCGACCTATCATTCAACTGGGTCTAGTTACGCCTAACAAGTGAACTAGATACTGGGATAGCTCTCCATATCGTGTTTTATATTACTGGACCAATAGGATCACAAATAATGTTCTATCTTTGTCTTTAAATTATGAGCTTAGTTGGACCGGCAGGTGACTCGTAATGTTTCAACAAGTATGTTCTTAATTAATTGATACAGATTTGAACAGTGAACTACCAATATATAAAATACCGTCGAACAGTAAGTGGGTAAAGTCCCGATGGGCTAGGGTTTAACAAGATCACCATTGCTTTAATCTATAGATATATTACAATTAAACTAAAAGGATTCTTTATACGGATACGTTAATTGTGACAGGATTCAACGTGTCTAGGTCTTAGGATGATGTCCCGCCTAAGTCTTAAGAATGATATACCGCTTCGAGATAAGAAATTATTGCACTAAATAAACAAACCAGTGTTTAATCAAATTTAATATGGCTGATACGGTTTTCTATCATTTGGCTTGTACCACTCTTTTATCTTTTGAGTGTTTTCTTGCATGTTTATTGTGTTTAGAATTGATTATTGTCACCATAAAACCTTGCCAGTCTCTCAGGCTGAAAACCCCCCATTACCATTAGAAACGTATATAGCATAGGTTTAACAAGTAATTAGAATTAACTTAATTAGAGTAATGAAATACTGATAGAATATAAGGTTAACGACCTCGCTCTTAGTGTTCGACACACTACTTACCACGAAACTCCACCCGATCGGGCACACTGCCCATTAAAGTGTTGTTTTAGGATAAGTCGGCTAAATATAAATTTAAAACTTGGTAATCAACAAATTGACCCTACAGGACAGCACATCAAGTTTTGGCGCCGTTGCCGGGGGGTGAAAAAGTTTAACCTTTAATTTTATTAGTATTTTTAACCATTTGTTTAGAATAATTTAATTAGTGTAATTTAATTATGTTTGTATTTAATTTAATTGTGTGATTATTTATGTGTTTAAATTCCCGCATTATTTATTCGTTTTCTAAGTATCCTGTTCTGAAAGATGAACTGCTACGCCGTATCCACCAGTTGGATACGACGTATCAACCCTTCCACTCAGAACAACGTATTGGTCCTCTACATTCTAAACAACGTATATGTTCTTTAAAACAATACATCGTATTTTGTAAAATCAATACGACGTACTGACCTTCAGCATACCCATACGGCGTATTCAAATTAATTGAATACGGCGTATTGATCATCTGATACAGTATTAGAACTAAAATTGATTTCCATGTTTAATTTTCTGTATTCTTTTCAAAGAGCCTATCCTACTGATTTATTATCCTCTATTTCAGGTGATGCATGACAAGGAGTTCCACTAAGGAACTAATTACACCTTTTGAAAACCCAGAAAGAGTATTTCGCTCAAAAAGGAGGCTTTTCGAGACACCTGGTCTTGTGGAGTCGAGTTCACCAGAGCTCGTTTTATTTTCTGACATCGAAGAACATTCAGAAAAAGACACTACATAAATTATGTCGAAAACAATGGAGCAATACATGAACAAGACCCGTGGAACTATAGGTCAAGAGTTGTAGGGTCAAGATTAATGACAAAACTCACTTTGAATTAAAAGGGCAATATCTCAAGGAACTTCGCGAAAATACTTTTAGCGGTTCAGAACATGAAGATGCAAATGAACACATCGAAAAAGTCCTTGAGATCATTGACTTATTTCATATTCCCGAGGTGACTCAAGATCAAGTAATGCTTCGAGTTTTTCCTATGTCCTTAACTAGAGCCGCGAGTCGTTGGCTTAGGAACGAACCACAGGCTTGACTACAAATTAGGAAACCTTGAAAACAAAGTTTCTAAACAAGTATTGCCCACCCGCTCGGACTGCAAAAAAAATAGAGGAGATTAACAATTTTCAGCAAGAACCGGATGAAAGCCTTTTTCGAGCTTGGAAAAAATTTAAGAAACTCATGATGAAATGTCCCCAGCACTATTTGACTGATATGCAGGAAGTAATCTTATTTTATAATGGGCTTGATGTTCCCACCAGACAAATCCTTGACTCTAAAAGTGCCATTCCCACTAAAACTGTTGTTGATGCAAAAATAGCCATCCAAGAAATGGCTGAATACTCTCAAAAATGGCATAACAGAACATCCTCAAAATCCAGAGGTACTAAAACTTCAGACGGACTAGCTGCTATTCAAGCCCAGCTCAACAACCTCGGGAGAGAGATTAAGAAAGTTAACGAGAAAGTATACGCTGCTCAGGTCGGATGTGAACTATGCAAAGGACCACATTACACAAAGGACTGCTCACTCAAGGAAGAAGGGAATACTCTTGAAGAGGCTTATTACACACAGTTTGGAGCACCCTATCAACCTGCAGGACAGTATAGAGCAGCAGGGCCAGGATTCTACTAATGCAACAACGGAAATTCTTCGTACCCTGATCAAAGACAGACATTAGAGGAATCACTGACCAAATTTATAGCTGAGTCAGCAAAGAGAAACAAAGAGAACTCAAACATAATCAAGGAGATTCAAGCTTTTACCGATGCAGCTATACGAAATCAAGGAGCATCGATTAAGACCTTGGAAATTCAAATTGTTCAAATGAGCAAAGTCTTACAAGAGAGAGGAATCAGAGGTCTGCCCGGCTCAACAGAACCAAACCTAAGGGACCATGTAAAATTGATCTCAACCGCTAAAGCTGATTCATTTGAGATATGTCGTATGGGATGTTGTCTATACGTCGTATCGGGTTCACAGCACAGAAGCATGTTTTCTAAAATAGTTCCCTTCCCAAAGAGACTACAAAACTACTGATGTGTCAATTGGAGAGAGGCACAAGATGTGAAGATTCTGGAAGCTTATGATCACACTTTGCCTCAGAATTAAAAAGACCCAGGGAGCTTTACTTTACCTTGTTTTATTCATAATGTTTGTTTTGATAAAGCCATTGTTGACCTAGGAGCAAGTGTGAGTGTTATGCCATTTTCTACCTACACCAACCTTGGTCTAGGAATTTTATCTCACACTAGGTTGACCATTGAACTGGCTGACAAAACAATCAAACAACCAAGGGGTATTGCTGAAAACGTGCTAGTAAGGATTGGCAAATTTATTTTCCCTATAGACATTATCATCTTGGACATACCCGAGGATGATGATGTCCCTTTGATCCTCGGTCGACCATTTTTGTCTACTGCCCATTCCAAAATTGAGGTTTATAAAATAAA
>BQNB010016995.1:29086-70713 GCA_026074375.1 Tanacetum coccineum | reverse complement strand
ACTTAGAAATTTTAAGCTAATAAGCAAATAAGCTCAAATAAGCTCTAAATTAAAGAGAATAAGCTAAAATGGGCTTAATCTAATCTAATAAGCTAAACTAAACCTAGAATAAGCAAAAGCAATAAGCTAATAAGCCTAAATAAGCAAATACCTTTTTGGCCAAAACTGTTAAGCCAAAAGGCCAATAGGGACATTTTTAGCTTAAAAATAAGCTAGCATTGCAAAAATGGGTTTCGCGATCACTTATGATAGCACGAGGGGCACCGAATCGGGCGAAGAGAGATTTAAGAAATTCGTAAACAACTCGGGCGTCGTTTGTGGGAAGCGCTTTCGCTTCAAACCATTTTGACAAGTAGTCGACCGCCACGAGTATATATTTGTTCCCTCATGAAGACGGGAATGACCCCATGAAATCTATGCCCCACACGTCAAAGATTTTGCAAACTTGGATGGAATTTTGAGGCATTTCATCACGTTGCGAAATTTTTCCTTGACTCTGTCAAGTGTCACATTGGGTGACCAAGTCATGGGCATCATGGTAAATCGTGGGCCAATAAAATCCTGAGTCAAAAACCTTTTTGGCGGTGTAGTTGGCATCGTAATGTCCCCCGGTGGGTCTATTATGGCAAGCTTCAAGGATGTCAAGAGCTCCTTTTCCGTGCACACACCGCCGGATCACTTGATCCGCACATATTTTGAACAGATAGGGGTCATCCCAAAAGTAGTGTTTAACATCCTTGAAAAACTTGTTCTTTTGCTGGGATGACATCCCTTTAACAATGAAATTCCTCGCATGGTAATTTGCATAATCGGAAAACCACGGGGTACTTGAGCCACTACGAAAAGTTACCATATTAAGTGTCTTAAGAGGAAACTTTTCATTTACCTCCTTTGGGTCGAGCACATTTTCATACGGATTTTCTAATCGGGAAAGATGATCGGCCGCGAGATTCTCGGCTCCTTTTGTGTCAATCACTTTGAATGTGAACTCTTGAAGGAGGAGAACCTACCAGAGCAATCTCGCCTTGGAATCTTTTTTAGCAAAGAGATATTTAAGGGCGGAGTGATCCGTATACACAATGCTTTTGTTCAAGATGAGGTAAGACAAGAATTTTTCGAAGGCATACACCACGGCTAACATTTCTTTCTCCGTCGTGGTGTAATGTGATTTCGCCTCGTTCATTGTTTTACTAGCATAGTGTATAGGCCTAAAGTGTTTTTCATGACATTGCCCCAAGACTGTACCTATGGCAAAGTCGCTTGCATACACCTTTGGAACGTGCCCGGTGCATTGCATAAGCCGAAAGGCATGCGACGGTAGGCGAACATTTCGTAAGGACACGTGAATGTTGTCTTTTCTTGATCATGAGGGTCGATGGGAATTTGAAAGTAACCCGAGAAAACAATAGTACTCGTTTCCCGCTAATCTCTCGAGCATTTGATCCATAAATGGTAATGGAAAGTGGTCTTTACGGGTGGCTTCATTTAACTTACGGTAGTCAATACACACACGCCACCCCGTAACCAATCGAGTCGAAATTAACTCATTTTCATCATTTTCAATAACGGTAAAACTACCCTTTTTAGGTACGCAATGTACGGGGCTTACCCAAGGACTATCCGAGATCAGGTAAATTAATCCGGCGTCAAGAAGTTTTTCAACCTCCTTTTTGATGACATTGTGGATTTTTGGATTCACCCGTCTTTGGTGTTGAACTGCCGGTTTGTAGTCCTTTTCCATAAGAATCTTATGAGTATAAAATTCCGGGTTAATACCCTTGATGTCGGAGAGTTTCCAAGCGATGGCTCGCTTGTGTGACTTCAAAACCTTTATGAGAGCGGCTTTTTCCTCGACACTCAAGTCTTTAGCAATTATGACGGGCAACTTGTTGTCACCTTCCAAAAATGCGTATTCGAGATGAGGAGGTAAGTCCTTGAGTTCGACTTCGGGAGGTTCATCAATTAAAGATTTATCAGTTTTAGTTTTACAAACTTTAAGCTCTTTTCGAATTTCAGGCAAATAGTTTCCTTGAGTGGGAGGGGTAATGATGGATCATCATTGAGAAATGATTCAAGAAGAAGAATACCCCCCCTCCGGGTTATAGTAAGAGTCATCAACTTCTGGTGAAGTTGGATCATCTTCGAGAGCGAGGAAAGCATCGACTTCCTCGAGAAGAAAATTACTATCACCGAAGGGAGTGAGAGTCGAAGAAGAGGTAGAAACGATCGGGTCATAATAAGGAGTGGGATTGCCACTCGCGATCATATCGGAGAAACCGAGAACTTCTTGAGAATACTCCTCACAAGCCATTTCAATGACGTCGATTCGGTTCACCGAATTATCATCGTAATTAGAGGAGTATCTCGAAGTTTGATCAAGATTGAATGTTATGGCTTCTTTTCCGACACGAAGAGTTAATTCTCCTTCGTACACATCAATCAAAGCACGTCCGGTCTTTAAAAAGGATCTTCCGAGAATTAGGGGGACTCGGGGATCGGCATCAAAGTCTACGACTACAAAGTCGGCTGGGAAGTTGAACTTTCGTACTTTTACGTTGACATTTTCGGCGATCCAGATTGGTTGGGTAATCGAACGGTCTGCAAGTTCAAGAGTCATACAAGTAGGAGTGAGCTCCGAAAGAAAAAGATTTTTCCACACGGATAATGGCATGAGATTTATGCTGGCGCCAAGATCGGCCAAGGCTAAGCACTCATCCTTTTAAGAATTCGTTTCAAGCCATGATTGGATACCTCAACTTGCCCACTTGTTTGTGGGTGATACGCGGTGGAGAGACGGTGAGTAACTCCATATTTAAGCATGACCTTTGCAAACCGGTCATTGTAAAAATGGGTTCCGCGATCACTTATGATAGCACGAGGGGCACCGAATCGGGCGAAGAGAGATTTAAGAAATTTGCAAACAACTCGGGCATCGTTGGTGGGGAGCGCTTTCGCTTCAACCCATTTTGACAAATAGTCGACCGCCACGAGTATGTATTTGTTCCCTCGTGAAGACGGGAACGGCCCAGGATATGTAATTGGACGGTTTAAATATAGGCATCGGATACTAACTTGGGTAGTAACAAACGTGTTCAGAATTTGGTAATTGGGGTCTGAAAGTGGACACGGAGGTTTTTTTTGGACGTTTTGGTTACTTATGTTATTTAGTAGGAGGCATCGTGTACCTTTGTCACCTCGGTGTCATATTCCACATATTTTAGTAGGAGGTATTAAGTTAGTAGAATACGTGTGGTCCTTGATAAGCACACCGCTTCGCGTTTACTGGTATAATACCCTTCAAATCTTCCTTCGGTTGTTATAATGGTATTCTAGGGAGTGCCCCTTGAACCTGAAGTAGAGGCTAGGTAATTGGAATTCACGAATTTGGAAAGAATGACGTTAAATTGGTCATTTGATTTTGCATAGTTTTGGTTTTTGGTCTTGCCTTTGAGTTTCTCATCACTGCATTCTTTAGCTTTTGATGTAGTCTTTAAAATTCGGTCTTTGTCACACTTGTGTTTGAGGAGCGGAGCTTGTAATGTTGAGGCTTATAGTGACGGGGTTGATTAATAGAGTGGTCCGATAAATTTGGCCTTTGGTTGTAATTATTCCCCTGGTGGGTTTTTTTGGTTGTAACGTTTGGAATAATTCTTTGGTTTTGTTGATCGGAGAGGAAAAAAAACCGGTCTGAGGTCGAATTTGGATTAGCAATCGGGGGCTCGGTAACCGGTTTATTTCCTTGATTGAAATTAGCTGTTTACTGTTGTGCTTGGGAAATGTACTCTTGAATATTGTCACGATACAACGTTGCCAACGGTGGTGGGAACAATTTCGGTTAAGAATGAGTACAACCAAAGTATAACCACACTTTCCTACGACTCGCTTTGGAGGAGTGAAGTAGGAGCTTGTCTTTGATTTTCTTATCGAGAAGCAAAGCTTCTCACCATATCTTTAAAGTTCGCGGCAAAATCGGAGATATTCAGGCGGGTTGGATAGAGCTCGAACTCACTTTTGGCAACTACGGTTTGTTACGTGATTTGCGAACTTGGATTCTCTTTTAATGAATTCTTAGGCAATCACGGAGGCATTTTATCCAAAAAGTTACCACCCACGGCAGTAGAAAAGAATTCAATGATATGTATTAGGTTCAAAGCATTATAGGACAGATATCGAGTTGTGTAACTCGAAAATCCATGACGTACGGGCATGCCCGGAAGAAGATCATTGAATCGTCCTATGCCTCGGTAAAAAGTTTCATCGATCTTTGTTGAAATCTTGTGATTTCAATTTCGACAGATTTGTTGTTTGGAAGGAGGGGAGAATTTGTTTGATGAATTTCGAAACAAGATCATCCATGTAAAGTATCGATCTAAGGGGGGTTTCTTTTTTTAAGCCAAATTCAGGTTGCCCCTCGTGGAGGGGAAATGGAAAGCATAAAGCTTTACGACTGTTACTCGGGATGTTCGGGAATTATCGTAGAAGTGATTCTTGTTGTTGAAATAAAACGGGATGTGAGCATTGAGGTCTTCTTAGTCATGTCGTGAAACAATTGTTTGTTTTTGAACGAGGGTAAAGCAAACCTGCTTAAGCTCAACAGTTGTGCCGCTTTGTGATCTCGGGAACAACGATGGGCATCCTGTACCCACGGTGGGGCTTCGCAAGTGTTGTGACATAGTACGAGTGTCATCCATCGTAACTACGGGAGGAGCTTGATTTTCAATTGGTTCAACAAGATTGAATGGTTCAACAAAAGTCGGATTGGACTTGTTGTTGTTGACGGTTAGAATTACGATGATTGGAGAACGATTGTTGCGCATGCACTAAAAGTAAAAAGAAATTTTATATAATTTTTTTTTTGGTTTTTTTTTTTGATTTATTTTTTTGTTTTTCAAAAATGTATTCACAATATTTTTTAAATACGGACAATGAGATTAATACAGTAAACCTTAATAATTTAACGCGCTTCTCGGTAACTTTTAAAGAAAACGCACAAAGGAGTTTGTTTAACTTTAAAAGGTGAGTCGTACCTCGCGAGAGACACAAAAGGTAAGTTTTTGATCTTTGGTTCGGGAACTTATTAATGGATAATACTTCAATTGAAAGTATTATATGTTGGTGTTCTTTTACTAACTTGTGATTTTTTATATATTTTTTTTTTATGGACAATTTTTTAATTTTTGAATATTTTTTTTTGTTTTTATATTATAATTATACTAAATAAAAGAAAAATCTTTTTGTATATTTTTTTTATAAGAAATTAAAAAAAATAACTTCACACGGAAGGATCTTCAAACAGTAATTTTCAAACGGCTTCAACAATCGTAGACAATCCTCCCCGGCAACAGCGCCAAAAACTGATCAATTTGAATCAAATACCTTTTATATATAATTTATAAATATAGAATACTTATATAAATATATAAATATAAGAAAGTAAGAATCAAAAAATCACAATTATAGTAATCTGGGAGTATGATTTCCTGGTCGTTTCCTCAACGAGGAATGCAATTGAAAGCCGAGAGTCGTTTTGAGAATCAATGCTTGAATGGGACAAAATTAGGATTGGTTTTCTAAATCTATGGGAAAATTAAGACACTAAAATTAACTAAGGCAACAAAAATTTGAACTAAAACGCAAAACCGGGATCCTAAAAACGCGCTAAATTATCAACTAATTCAAGTTAAAACCCTACAAAAGATTTTAATGCATGCAAACCTCAAATATGACAAAAGAAAATTTTCTAAAAAAGATTTATATATTTTTTTGCTTTTTAATAATTTTTTATGAATTAAAAACTAATTTAATCTATTAAAAATCCTAGAAAATAGCAAATTAATCCCTAAAAATTCCAAAAAATGATTTTCTACTTTAGAAAGGTCTAAAATATGATAAAAATTAAGAAAACTATTTTTAACTACTTTTTATAATAAAAATCTATTTTCTAAAATTAATTTAAAAAGCTAAAAATCAAAATTAAAATCTAAAAGTGGTAAAAATGATTTTAATGCTTGTAAACCTAAAAGTATTTATTCTAAAACCAAAAACTATTTTTTTGTAATTTTCTGAATTAATTTTCTATTTTTTAAGACTTTTTAAAATTTTAACTTTCGAAAAATAATTAAAAATAACAAATAAGTATGAAAAATTATGAAAAATTGCAGGAAAATCCTAAGAGCTATAAAGATCCTAGGAAAAATAAGCTGGTTAAGCCAGCTTATCGAATAAGCTCAGAAAAGCTAAAAAATAAGGTTGCGACAGTCTTATGGTTTGATGGGCACATAAGGTTATATAGGAATAATGATGCAAGGAGGCGGATGAGCTATTGTAGCAATAGTTGGTTGTGTGTTGTGGGGATTTAATAGCTTGGCAATCTTGAGGGTGTTGAGGTCCCGAGTTCGAGCCCTGGCTCACTTGAGACTTCCACCTTCCCAAGTATTTTTTAATGCCATTTTTTTTACAATTTTTTAGAATACAGAAAAATAAGCACTTTTTATAACTATAGCTTTTTATGATATACTGGAATATGCTGAAAAAGCACAACCTATAATGGACATACTGGCATTATTTTCATATAGGCTAAGAAACTAACTGCAAAAAAGGCTAAGCTTACAAGAGCAAATAAGCAAATGACAAAGCAAGATAAGCAAACATAGATCTCAAGGCAACCTTAAAATAGGAACACAAATTAGCTCTAATATAGAAACAATTTTTGTAAGCAGACCAGAAAGGAGCCTTTAAAACTCAGCATTACTAATTTTACGTTAGTTTACTGCTAGTTAAACTTAGTCTGGAGGCTTAATAAAAGGCAAATAAGCACAATGAAATTAGAAATAAGCAAAAGCATATAATAAGCTACACTTAATAAGCACTGTTGGACAAAAATAAGCCACTAACAAAAGCTAAAAAGACAGAAAACTTAAAAAAGGCATATACACTTAAAATATTTCAAGCTAAACTGCAAACTAAGCTCAAAAATAAGCCCCAGGATTTAAAGACATAGCTAAAATGGGCTTAAACTAAACTAATAAGCACTATTCAACCTAAATAAGCTAGGAAAATAAGCAGATAAGCACAAATAAGCCAATTAAGCAAAATGGCACAAAACAGCAGGCAAACCGCAATGGGGGCACTTTTGAGCTTAAAAATAAGCTCAAAGATGGATCCTTATGGAATTTTAACCTTCAAACAGATTAAATATGGAAATCAAAGAAACATTGTAGAACAATCAAAACAGATTTGAAAAAAGGATATAGCCATAAACAAAACCAAATGAAAAAGCATTTTTTTTTCTTTTTTCTCAACACTTAGCAATATTTTTGACAAAAATGGTAAAACACAAACCAAACTTGCAGGCCTTTTTGAGTTTGTTTCAAACTTATTTTAACACTTGCATAAATACAAAAACTTCTCAAAACTAAAAGTTTCAAATGTATAATCAAACAATTAGATAAAATGAGTTGTAAGCTCACATATTCAGACCTTGTTTTCTTAATACCTTAAAAATGAGATTTAATACTTAAAAACTTAAACTAGTTGATTTTTACCACTTACTTTGTTTTTCTATTGTAAGTTGATCAAGGCCACACAAAACCATTTTTGACCCATTTTTTTAAAAACCCATTAAATCAGTTAAACCAAACACTCCTTTAAGCACAGTTTTGCCTATTTTAACTTGATTACTTGATTTTTAATGAACAAAACTTTAAGACCAGATAATATATAAGCTAAAAAGACAATAATAAGCAAGTTTAAACAGCAGATAAGCACTCAGATAAGCTAGATTAGATTATGCTATTTTATGAGCTATTTTAAGACATAATATAAGAAAACTTGCACACAAGATTTTTAAACTAAAACCTAAGCATAATAAGCAACAAACATCATCAGCAAACATAAATAAGCACATAAAAGCAAGCAATAAGCAATAATAAGCAGATGAATAGTAAATAAGCTAAAATGGAAATGAAGACTTACAAGAGCCCTTGCTCAAAACAGGGCAACAAGCTTATAAATAAGCTAATCTACAAGCTCTAGCTTGTCAAAAGACAAGCTAGTGACAGCAATAAGCCCTTCCCTCTTTGGCTTATCATCCATTTGAGCTTTTTGAGTGATTTGTGGTAAAATAGGCTTAAACCTTACAATCTACGAAAGAGTTTGCAAGACTTAAGTAAACAGCTTAAGTAAGGTATAAAAATAATTTTGTGAGCTTTTGAAACAGTTTTGAAACACAAAAAACTTTAACATAAAAACAAGCTTTTCATAAAAACTTAACTTTCATTCCACTTTAAATCTGATTACAAGGGTTTAAAAAGAAATTACAATAAGCTAAAATTAAACTATTATAAGCTGAAAGGTAAAAAAACTAACTAACTGCCACATTGGGATTACAATGGTCCTATTTATACTAAGCTTAAGAATATTCTAGGTCTTGTGCTTCTTTGCTAAGAGGGAAGCCGTGTGTGCTTGTTGTGTGAGAGAGTCCAAAATCTTATCTTAGCCCTCCATTATGAGTGTTGCCCAAGCTGATTGATCATCACCATTGATTCGTTTGTCATTTTTCATGGACCATTGGGGTTTTTTTAGGATTGCCAACGTGTATGTCAGTTGTGTGGGGTGGTCCTGGTGTGGGTGGACAAGGGTGAGAAGAAAAAGGAATAGTACTGGTGGTTTTGGCGGGATGTGGGAGAGGATGAACAGTAATTTGTTTACAGGGTGTAGGTTTGGGGACTTGGCAAGAACAGTCCCTGAGAGAGTTATATGTTATTACAGGGATGGTCCTTGATCTTTTCAAATTTGGCCCTTGCAGTTTGTAAATGGTTTGCACCGTTAGTCCTTAAAGGACTAACGGGGGTGTTATAAAGGGTAGTGGTGATGACGGAAGTTATAAGGGTGATGGGTTTGGGCTTTTTGTTTGGGTCGGGGGTTATACGAAAGTGGTGTTGGGCTTTTTATTGGTTTTAGGTGTATAAAGTATAAGTGGGCTGACCCGGGCCCACTAGGTGGGTACGGGTGGGCCTACTTTTGGCAATTTAGATTTTCGGTTTCGGTTTTCGATGCTCTTTCCAGATCCACTTCCCGGGGTTGGCTTTGACTTGACTTGGCTTTGATTTTGACTTCTCTTTGACGCTCTTTCTGATCTCGTGCTTGGTTTTGTCGTTTTGGCTTCTATTGTTGTCCTTTTCTTGGATATCCATTACATGCATAATATAAATGTAAAACATACAAATACAATGTATTTTTGGTAAGTTTTTAGTCATTTAAGTCCGGTTTTTTGCAGTTAAAAGATATGTGTAATTAAAGCTTACCAAACTCCCATACTAAGATTATTGCGTTTGTCCTCACGTAAGGCTATAATGTAAACACATAGAAAATACTAAGAACCGCAATTCCCCCTCGACTAATTACCCCGAAAAAAGTAGCTATGTGTTCATTCTGAGGGGAATTAAAGAATCAATAAGTTTAGAGAAGCCCGTTTTTACCTTTTTCTTCTCTTATTCCTACACATATTTTTTGTATTTTCCTTTTATATTTTTTTGTACTTTGCTTTTTAAGGAATCTAATCTAACTTATTTGACTTTCGTCTATTTCTTCATTACCGTTAGGGATCATAGAAAAAAAGTGCATTTCGATCGGAGATGCCCCAAAAGGAATAAATTATGTCCTCTGACTTTTCACTGCCTCCAAACAAGCATAAAACAAAATCACAGTTAAATATCAGTTAAGATTGCCTACACATACTCATATTTGCAAACTTGTGAACTTTTCATCTCCGACAATTAATATATCTTAGGTGAATGTGCTAATTTGAATTTCAACCTCGGATCAACGTTTTACAAAATTCTATGCTTTACGTTCCACCCGAGAATAATGAGTTTGAAGGCGAGATCATCCCATGTAGTGACTTTCGTCTCGGCACATCCCATCCTTGCGGCTAAGTGACCAGGCTTTTGACACCCCACAGAGACTAGTATCGGGACTCATGGACCGTAGGTTTCAAAAACTCTCAGGTTTCCCGTATACAGCTAGCTTATAAAATAGAATAGTCAAAGTTCAAAAAGCATATTTAAATTTAACAAAAAGAGATCTATTTATTAATTCACACTTAAATATTAAACATTTATGCAATTGTAACCCTCGACCTTTTAGAAGGCTGCAACATCGGTTGTGAGGCGGCAAGATGCAGCAAACTTTTATCAGTCTTGGATTTTTATTCTTACTATGGGCTTTCTTTAGAAGACTACCACATTGGTTGTGAGCCGGCAAGAGGCAGTAAACTTTTATCAGCCCACAGCTTATATTTATTACTTATTATTCTTTTTTTCATTTTTCAACATATTTTCATTTTTTTATATATAATATATAGAGAAGTCTTCTTTTTCAAAAATTCAAGTATAAGATTGAACTAAGACTAAAATTTTTGCTATATACAACATAAAAATTGTTGATTTGAGTTTAATCTCCAAAAATAGCACGTATATTAATCCGGTTAGAAGCTTTTGGGAGAAAAAGCCACAAATTACATACATGAGCTCTTAATATTTCCAAATAATCCTTGTTTAGCATCCAACTCATTATCCAATTATTATTTTCATTCTTCCGCGAATTTCCGGAAATGCTTAGCCGAAAAGTTAAAGAACCAAGCTAGAGCTCAACACGCTCTGATCGGGTCAAATTTATTATCATTCTATCCCAGCAGGAAAAGTCAAAAATGTGACAAACACTTTATTTCTTATTTTTGAAAATTTTTAAATTTTTCATTTTTTTTTATTTAATTTTGGTGGTTAAAAAAACGGGGATATTGCGAAAAAAACAGCTGCAGGCATAATTCAAATCGATAGATCCCCCTAACTACGAATAAACATTGTCCTCAATGTTTTAAGAAGGGTCTCTACGTAAATCCTAAGCCGTTTATTAAGTATGCTTAAAGATAAACGTTAGTCGATAAGATTAGGATATTGGATTTCCCAAATGAAGCTGAGGATTTGAAGCTCTTGTGATCGAAGGACAAAACTCTGATGAGCTCGAGAGGTTTCAAAAAATCAGGTTAATCCTGGACAATCTTAAAAAAAACAAGCAACCGAGAATGAAAGGAGGCACACCTTCACAACAAGAATAACCACTTAATTATTACTAACATAATATAACTTACGGTATAAGATCGGCGGTGCTCCATGAGCGCTTGTTATAAGGTCACTAGCTTGACCCAATCCGAAATTCATTTGTCCCTTAGGGAAGGTCTGGAGATACGGACAACTATTTAGGTAAAGTTCGTCCCCTCCAAAGTTAGTGCTTAGTTCTATGACGTTCACCTTGAAGTTTGGACCTGTGTTTTTGGATAACTCAACGTGACATATGGAAAGACATATGGGCAGGCAATGGGTCTGAATGGTACAGGACCAACGGGATTTAAACTTGCCACGAGAACATCTTTTAATCTAGAGTTAAAGAGGAGAGTTGATCTCGACATTGAAAACGCGTTTTTGATATTTGAGTAAAGGATCCTATTTGTTTCTCTTATGAGTCAAAGAGTTTTCATAGGCATGATCACGAAGTTCATTTAGATCATTGAGTTGAACTTTACGCGACCACCGGCGGTTTCAAGGTCAAAAGTTTGCTTGCTTCAAGGGGCCCAGTAGGCTTTGGGTTGAGCTCAGATCGGTAGATGACATGCCTTTCCGTAAGAAGCTTGTATGGTATGTACACCGATGGGTGTTTCGTAGCGGTACGGAAGGCCCAAAGTGCATCTTCTTGATAGTTTATCCGACCTAGATTGCATGGTTTTCAACACACGGTACCTTTCAGAATTCGTTCAAACCACGATTGGATACCTCTACTTGCTACTTATTTGTGGGTTGATAACAGAGGTGAGAGATGTGTGAGTGACTACAGTATTTAAGCATTGACCTTTGCAAAACTGGTCATTGCAAAAATGGGTTCCGCGATCACTTATGATAGCACGAGGGGCACCAAATCGGGCGAAGAGAGATTTAAGAAATTTGCAAACAACTCGGGCGTCGTTGGTGGGGAGCGCTTTTGCTTCAACCCATTTTGACAAGTAGTTGACCGCCACGAGTATGTATTTGTTCCCTCGTGAAGACGGGAACGGCCCCATGAAATCGATACCCCACACGTCAAAGATTTCGCAAACTTGGATGGAATTTTGAGGCATTTCATCACGCTGCGAAATTTTTCCTTGATGCTGGCACGAGTCGCAATTTTTAACCAACTCATATGCATCTTTATAAATAGTGGGCCAAAAGAAACTGGCATCAAAGACCTTTTTGGCGGTGAGATTTGCACCATGATGTCCCTCGGTAAGTCCATTATGGCAAGCTGTGAGGATGTCAACAGCTTCTTGGCCTGCAACACACCGTAGGATTATTTGTCAGCACATATTTTAAACAGAGATAGGGGTCGTCCTAAAAGTAGTGTTTAACATCTTTGAAAAACTTGTTCTTTTGCTGGGACGACATCCCTTTAACAATGAAATTCCCCGCGTGGTAATTTGCATAATCGGCAAACCACGGGGTACTTGAGTCACCATGAAAAGTCACCATATTAAGTGTCTCAAGAGGAAACTTTTCATTTACCTCCTTTGGGTCGAGCACATTTTCATACGGATTTTCTAATCGGGAAAGATGATCGGCCGCGAGATTCTCGGGATCCTTTTTTGGGTCATTAACTTTAAATGTAGACTCTTGAAGGAGGAGAACCCACCGGAGCAATCTCGCCTTGGAATCTTTTTTAGCAAAGAGATATTTTAGGGCAGAGTGATCCGTATACACTATGCTTTTGTTCAAGATGAGGTAAGATCGGAATTTTTCAAAGGCATACACCACGGCTAACATTTCTTTCTCCGTCGTGGTGTAATGCGATTCCGCCTCGTTCATTGTTTTACTAGCATAGTGTATAGCATAATGTGTTTGCTTGACGTTGCCCTAAGACTTTCAACATCTGCAAAGTCGGCTTGCCATTGCACACAAGACAAAGGGATAGGTCCCAGTCGGGGCAAATAGATTGGAGCTTCGATAAGGTTTTTTCTTTAACATTTCAAAAGCTTGAATACATTCATCGGAGAAGATGAACGGAGTATTCTTCTCAAGAAGATGAGTCATCGGTCGGGAAATTTTGGAAAAATCCTTAATGAACCGTCGGTAGAAACCGGCATGACCGAGAAAACTCCGAACACCCTTTACGGTGGTGGGATGAGGTAACTTAGCAATCACATCGACTTTGGCTTTATCAACCTCAATCCCTTTTTTTGAAATCTTATGGCCAAGGACAATGCCTTCCTTAACCATAAAATGACTTTTTTCCCAATTTAGACAAAGATTGGTGTCTTCGCACCTTTGAAGCATCTTGTTTACAAGAGAAAGGCAATTTTCGAATGAATTCCCAAAGACCGAAAAGTCGTCCATGAAGACTTCCATCGTTTTTTCGATCATATCATGAAAGATAGCCATCATACACCTCTAGAACGTGCTCGGTGCATTGCATAAACCAAAAGGCATGCGACGGTAGGCGAACGTTCCGTAAGGACATGTGAATGTTGTCTTTTCTTGATCATGAGGGTCGAGGGAATTTAAACTGTAAACCCGAGAAAGAGAGAAAACACCTCGAGAAAACAATAGTACTCGTTTCCCGCTAATCTCTCAAGCATTTGATCCATAAACGGTAGTGGAAAGTGGTCTTTACGGGTGGCTTCATTTAACTTTTGGTAGTCATGCCATTACACGCCAACATCCCTGTACCAATCGAGTTGGAATTAACTCGTTTTCATCATTTTTAACAACGGTAAAGCCACCTTATTTCGGCACCCAATGTACGGGGCTTACCCAAGGACTATCCGAGATCGGGTAAATTAATACGGCGTCAAGAAGTTTTTCAACTCCTTTTTGCTGACATCATGGATCTTTGGATTCACCGTCTTTGGTTGTTTGACAGCCGCGGTTTGTAGTCCTTTCCAACTAAGAATCTCTGTGGAGTTACAAAATTCCGGGTTATACCCTTGATGTCCGGAGTGTTTCAAGCGATGGCTCGCTTATGTGACTTTAAAACCTTTATGAGAGCGGCTTTTTCCTCGACACTCAAGTCTTTAGCAATTATGATGGGCAACTAGTTGTCACCTTCGAAAAATGCATATTCGAGATGAAGAGGTAAGTCCTTGAGTTTGACTTCGGAGGTTCAATCATTGAAGATTTATCAGTTTTTTGCTTTCATCAAACATTTACTTTCTTTTGATTTCAGGCAAATAGTTTCCTTGAGTGGGTGGCAGGGGTAATGATGGATCTATTGAGAAATGGATTTAGAAGGAAGAATATCCCCTCCGGGTCATAGTAAGAGTCATCAACTTCTGGTGAAGTTGGATCATCTTCAAGAGCGAGGAAAGCATCAACTTCCTCGAGAAGAAAATTACTATCCCCGAAGGGAGTGAGGTGTCTGTGTAAGAGTAGAAAACAATGGGTCATAAACAGAGTCGGGATTTCCACTCGTTTGTTCAATCGGAAAAACCGTAGAACTTCTTGAGAATATCCTCACAAGCCATTTCATTGACGTCGATATCTGAGTTAGCGTATAACATCGTAATTAGGAGGAGTATTCTCGAAGTTTGGGTCATGATTGAATGTTACGGCTTCCTTGTCCAACTCTCGAGAGTTAATTCTCCCTTTGTAACATCAATCAAAGCATGTCCGGTCTTTAGAAGGAGCTCCTGAGATTAGAGGAACTGGGGTTTCGTCTCAATGTCTTGATGACTACAAAGTCGGCCCAGGAAGAATTTGAAACTTTACTACTTTTAGGTAGACTTCTTCGGCGATACAATTGGTTGGGTAATCGACGGGTCGCAAAGTTCAGAGTCTCATACACGTATGAGTGAGCTCGGAAGAGAAATCATTTCAAACGGTAATGGCGTGAGGATTTATATGCTAGTTCCAAGATCGGCCACGGCTAAGCACTCATCCAATTCTGGGAAATACCAGGTTGAGAAATTTGCCAGGGTCTCTAAGTTTTTCGTGTAACTTTTTGAGGAGAACTGCCGAGCAATGCTCATTCAACGGAGTTTAGCCATTTCACTTAATTTTGCTTTGTTTCCAATTTACAAGCTTTACAGAGTCGGGCACATTTTGGCATAAGAATCAAAAGACTTCCGCGAGGTAATTTCGAATACTCAAATCTTTAAAGATTTCATAGAATTTCTCAATTTGGTCGTTAGATTTTTCACGGCGCCTTTCATCATTACGTCTTGAAGGATATGTAATTTACAGGTTTCAATTTAGGCATCGGAGAGACTAACGGATTGTAACAAAGGTTTAGAATTTGGTACTTGGGGTTTGAACTTGGACTAACGAGAAGGTTGGACGTTTTTGCACTTCTGTTATTAGTGGAGGCACCGTGTCCTTTGTCATCCTCGGTGTCCATTCCAATACTTTAATTATTGGGTTAGTAATGGTATTACTAAGGAGTGTCCCTAAACCTGAAGTAGAAGCGGTATTGGAATTCACGAACTTGGTAAGCATGTCCGTTAAATTGGTCATTTAATTTTGCAAGTTTTGATTTTGGTTTTGCATATTTCTCATAACCGCATCATTAGCTTTGACGTAGTTTTGAAAATCTTCCTTCGACACACCTTGTGTTTGAGGAGCGGGAGCTTGGTAAGGTGGAGCTTGGTGAACCGGGGGTTGATTAATCGGAGGTCGATAAATTTGTCCTTGGTTGTAATTATTCCCCCGGTTTTGATTGTAACGGTTTTGATTATTTCCTTGGTTTTGTTGAACGGGAGGAAAACCGGGAGGTCGAATTTGATTAGCAATCGGGGGTTGGTAACCGGTATTTCCTTGATTGAAATTAGCTACGGCGGCTTGTGAGACATATTCTTGAATATTGTCACGATAAACGTTGCCATCGGTGGCGGGACAATTTCGGTAAGAATGAGCACCACCGCAAGTTACACAATTTTCCTCGACCGCTTTTACGGTAGCGGGAGCTTGGGATTGATTTTTCTTATCGATAAGTAAAGCTTTCACCATATCTTTAAGTTCGGCAACATCGGGAGAAATACCGGGGGTAGAATTGCTCGTACTCACTTTTGCAACAATCGGTTTGTTTCGTGAATTACGAACTTTGGATTTGCTCTCGATGATTCTTAGGGAATCTCGGGGCATTTTATCCAAAAAATTACCACCCGCGGCGGAATTTAATGAATCTTGATCATTAGAGTTTAAAGCATTGTAGAAAGTATCGAGTTGATGTAATTCCGAAAATCCATGACGTGGGCATGCCCGAAGGAGATCATTGAATTGGTCCCATGCCTCATAAAAAGTTTCATCAAATCGTTGTTGAAATCTCGTGATTTCATTTCGAAGGTTTGTTGTTTTAGAAGGAAGGAAGAATTTGTTTATGAATTTCGAAACAAGATCATCCCATGTGAGAATCGATCGAGGGGGTTCTTTTTCAAGCCAAATTCGGGTGGCTCCCTCGAGGGAAAATGGGAAAAGCATAAGCTTAACCGACGTACTCGGGACGTTCGGGAACTTCATCATAGAAGTGATCTTGTTGAAATAACGAATGTGAGCATGAGGGTCTTCTTTGTCATGTCCAAAAAATTGTTTATTTTGAACAAGAGTAAGCAAACCATGATTAAGCTCAAAGTTGTCCGCGGTGATCTCGGGAACAACGATGGCATCCTCGTAACCCTCGGTGGGTGCTTCGAGCAATTATGTCATAGTACGATTATCGGCCATCGTAACTACGAGAGGAGCTTGATTTTCAATAGGTTCCACAAGATTAAATGGTTCAACAAAAGTCGGTGGGACTTGTTGCTGTTGACGGTTAGAATTACAGGATTGAGAACGAGTGCGCATGCACTAAAATATAAAAAGAAAATTTATACTAATTTTTTTTGGTTTTTCAACAATGTATTCACAATTTATTTTAATAACGGATAATGAGATAAGACACTTAAATCTAATAATCAACAAGCTTCACGGTAGCTCTATAAAAAAACGCACAAATGAGCGGAGGAGTAGGAAAGCGTGAAGCTATTAAAAACCTTCTCCTTTAGGGTCGTAGTTCGTTGGAACAACCCGCCTTATACCCCTCTTAGAGTTTGTTTAACTTTTAAAGGTGAACCGTACCTCGCAAGAGACACAAAAGACAAGTTTTAAATCTTTGGTTCGGGAACTTATTATGATAATGTTCCAATTGAGAACATTATATTGATGATATATATTTTTTTTCTTTTTAGGACAATATTTTTAAAAAATTTTTTGATTTGATTTTTTTTATATACTAATAAAAAAAATCTTTTTGTATTTTTTTTAAGAGAAAATAAGCAAAATAACTTCACACGGAAGGATCTTCAAAGAACAAATTGTCAAACGCAACGACAATCGTATACAATCCTCCCCGGCAACGGTGCCAAAATTTGACACTTACGAAATTCAACCCTTTATATATATTAAATATAATAAATATATAAATATATAATAAGAATCAAAAATCTCAATGTAGAAAATCCGGAAGTATGATTCCCGGTCGTTATCCCCAACGAGGAATGCAATGGAAAGTCGTTTGTCGGTTTGATACTTGATGCTTGAATGGAACAAATATTTTGATTGGATTTCTAATTCTACGGGAAAATTAAGGCAATTTAAACTAAAAACAATTAAAGCAACACAATTTTAAACTAAAAACGAAAACGGGAATCCTAAAAATGCGCTAAATTATCAACTATATCAAAATTAAGCCCTAAAAATGCAAACTTAGTTTCTAAATCTCTAAAATGATAAAAGAAAATTTTCTAAAAAGGAATTATATTTTTTTGACTTTTTAATATTTTTTTATGAACTAAAAACCTATTTAATCTATTTAAAATCCTAGAAAATAACAAATTAATACCTAAAATTCCAAAAAATGATTCTCTACTTTAGAAAAGTCTAAAATATGATAAAAACTCAGAAAACTATTCTTAACTACTTTTTATAATTAAAAACTAATTTCTAAAATTTAATTTAAAAAACTAAAAATGGAATTTAAAATATAAAAATGGTGAAAATGTTTTTAAAGTTTGTAAAACTAAAAATGTTAATTCTAAAATTAAAAACTATTTTTTTGAATTTTTTTGAATTAATTTACTATTTTTAATTGACTTTTCAAAATTTTATATTACGAAAATTAATAAAAAGTAACAAATAAAGATGGAAAAATCTGAAAAATTGCATAAAAGTCCTAATTTATATAAGGAATTCTAGAAAAATAAGCTGGTTAAGCAGCTTATCGAATAAGCTCTAAAAAGCTCTAAATAAGCTACGAAGTATATATGAAAAAGGGGCTCAAAAAGGTGGTAAGTAAATTGTGTGTGCAAACTAAATCAGAAAAGACCCAAGGGCATGAGTGGTTTGTGTGTGGGGTGTTAAATGCATTGGTTGAGTTTGTTGAGGTCCAGGGTTCGAGCCTTGTGCTCACCTTGGACTTCCAATCTCCCAATGTGTTTTTCTTTTTGTTTTCAACTTTTTAGAAAAACACTAAATAAGCAATTTTTACAAAAGCACCTTTTTTATAAATAAAAAATAAGCACGAAATAAGCTGTTAAAGGGTGACAGAATAAGCTAGTTTATACTAAGCCATAAAATACTAAATGTTTAGCTAATTTAAGCCTAATAAGCAAACCCAAAAGAGAATTAAGCTAAGACAGGTAATAAACTATATCTAAAAAGCACTTAAGAACAAAAATAAGCTAGAAAGACAGATTAATCAAAAAGCTATAAAACTTAAAAATTTTAAGCTTAAAAGCAAATAAGCTCAAATAAGCTCTAAACTGAAAGAAGTAAGCTAAATTGGGCTTAAACTAACCTAATAAGCTAAACTAAACCTAGAATATGCAAAATAGCTTTTTGGCCAAAACTGATAAGCAAAAAGGCCAAAAGGGACTTTTCTAGCTTAAAAATAAGCTAGCAAAAGGATCTTTATGGCTTAGTTGGCTAGTGATAACCACTAAAAATATAGCCAAAAAGCTACAATAATCAGGACAATGAAAAAAGCAGTTTGAGAAATTCAAAAAGCACTTAAAAAGCCTTCGATGATAAAGTATCTCACACAGAGAGTCTGCGAAGCACTAAAACAAATTTTGCAAACTTTTGCAATCTTAACAAATCACCAAATATTTGAGACTTAAAAATAAGAAAACAAACAGATCTTAGACTAATGTAAACCTAGCAAACAATTAAATTATACTCAAAGAGCAAGAATCAACAATGAAAAATCATTTTGAAATTCACAATAAGCCACAACAAGCATTTGAAAAAGCAATTTCTTAAATTTTTTAAACACTTAACACTTTTGACAGTTTTGGCAAAAACACAAAAATGACAATGCAGGATATAGAGCTTTGTTTCTAACCTCTTTTAACACATGCATAAACACAAAAACAACACAAAAAGCTCAATAAGAAAAATCACAATCAAATAAGCAAATGCAATGGGTTATAAGCTAACAGTTTCAAACCATAAACTCTAAAAACCTTGAAAATGAGATTTAACATTTAAAAACCTAAACAAACTGATTTTTAGGACTAATTATAGCTAAACTAAACTGACTCAAGTGTCAAAATGCTATTTTGACCCATTTTAACCCATGAAATTCAGTAAACCAAACCCACCCCATATTCACACACACACACACACACACAAAACCCCCAAAACTTCACTACTCTAGACTGAGATACAAGCCAACAAAGCGAGCGCGCGCGGACGTGCCCGGAAACAAGGCGTGAAGAAGGCGAGACGCATCATATCAACAATATTAAGCATAATCCAATAACCAAGACGAGCACTGCGCGCGAGAGAAGCATCTCTCTCTCTCGCAATTATCAAGTAGTTTGATAGCGAGCGTGCTATTTTAAATCTCTTAGATATACATGAACAAAACTCCTATATCTTTATCCTAGTCTTTCACACTATATAACAAGCATAATAAGTCATAAAAGCAGTCGGATGAGGTCCGAAGTACAAAATACAAACACGCAAATATATAAAAACAATAATGCACAAATAAGAAGATGATATAGTTCTTAAGCTATAGACGCGAGGACACACACATGCAACTCATGACAAATGCCCTTGCATCTATCCTCACTTGGCAAGTCAGCGCGCGAATAAGCTCACTCTATCTATCACTACTACTCTAGCTCTCGCACTCCTACTCTCCAAACCCGTGATCACTACCTAACATCTACGAGTCTAAGTCTAAGCTCCATTAAGCCCATCCAAATCTGGCTTATCATCCAAAAAGATTTTTGAGTGATTTTTAGTAAAATAAAACTTAAACCTTACAAACTATGAAAAAGTTTTGTAAGACTTAAGTAACAGCTTAAGAAGGTTATAAAAAGAGCTTTTGAGAGCTTATAAAACAGTTTTAAACAATCAAACACTTTAACTTAAAAACGGGGTAAAACATAAAAACTTCAATCTTTCATTAAACTTAAAATCATTCAATATTTTAAGAAGAACATTAACAAGAGCTTAAAAACTAAATTAATAAGCTGAAAACTACAAAAAAAAAATTCCATGCCCAAAGGATTACAAATGAGCCTATTTATACTAAACTAATGAAGGTTCTAGGTCTTGTTCTTTCCCCCTACACTTAAGTTGAACATTGTCCCCAATGTTCTATAGAAGTACCCATAAAAACGAATAAAGGGAAAAGAAAATAAGGAAAAGAAACTAGTACTCCCCTGGTTTGCTCAATAATGGAGAAGAAACATGCGAAAACTGGTTAAATCGTCCTCCAAGAATCGTCCAATGAAAACAACCTAAGATCTTCCAGGCTTATTCTTGTCAAATATAACCTGTAATCAAAGATAAAGACAACTATACCAAGCATAAAATCGGCGGGATAGATAAATATACAATGAGAGTTTAGGGTTTCGACTCTATGAAAGCAGTAAAGATAGGATGAGAGTAATGATATAATTATAGGTTTACGCAGGTTTATAAAAGAATTACAAATTTTAAATATTGCGCATTTTATTTTTCAGAAATACTTAAAAAATTTCGAATTTTTACATAGCTGGAGACGCGACGCCGTCAGGATAAATCCTGATGCCGCCTCCAGCGTCTATGAAAATTTCTTCTTCGTTTTTAATGAGAAATTTCCTGCACGGAATTTTATTAGTCAAATCTGAAGAAAGCACTGCATAAAAACCTAGAATTAATCATAACAATCATATGACTCGAAACTGACGTGAATTAATCTAAACATTTTATTTTAAATATTTGAATTGGGTTCTTAAAACCGGATATTTCTCCTATACTTATTTTGTTGCAAAATACATTTGATTGCAAATAAGACGAAGTTATAAACAAACAAAACATGATTACAAATAATTCAAACATAATAAAATAAACAATAAAGAATAAAACATAAGACACTCCTAAATGCGGAAAAGTAAATATTGGGTTGCCTCCTAAAAAGCGTTTTTCTTTATTTGCGAGTCTTGTAGCTAGACTCAAAGTCACATGTTCTTACGTGACTTCTCCTTCATCATCCATTCCAGTCACATATTCGGGTCCTAGCTTAATGGTGTCTCTATAAAACCCATCTTCTAAATCAGATGGCTTCCTACATCCTCTATCATAGTCGTCCTCACTGAGTATTACCCTAGATGATAATAAGCCATGTCCCTCGCTGGACAATTCGCTCCTCTCTGGGTCCTTATATGGTGTTTTAAAGGTGATCTCTTTAGTTCCGTCCGTAAAAGTCATTAACCCGTGTTTCCTATCTATAGCCAGGCAGGCGATTTCAATGAAGGGTCGTCCAAAGATCACGTGGGACAAGCTAGGGTCAATGTTAGTGTCACACCCCCAGACGGGGCCTGGACGGAATACGTGTCCGGAGGCATGACTTTATTGAGCATCTCAAGTATAAAGCATAAAGAACGACCTCTAAGGGTACGTTTTGAAAAAAATAAACACCGTTGCAAAGTTTTTAAAATAATAATAATAAGTTTTACATCGATTAAATTTAAAAGATTCATAGTTAAAATGCGGAAGCTTAAATAAGTTCAACAACGGTATTTAAAGACATAGATAAATCTCTGGTAAACCGGTACATGCAAATAGACTTCACATAAGTCAATCAACAACATCCATGCTAAGCACCTGAGAAAAACATGCTTAATAAAGTTGAGTGAATTCATAGGTTTAGTTCAAACGTTGTTATAGTGGACCACAAGATATCAAAACGTATGCGACAGTTATAACAGATACAACTTCACATAAAAAGTATTTACGTTGCACTAAGCTCATGACACTGAAGCTAATTACGCATGTTAGCATGTACATTGCTATAAGTATTTGTGTGCCCTTCCAGGTGTCTGACCAAAGACAACCTAACCAGTACGACATGACATATATCCGTTTATCGGGCGCCCCGTGGGTAGTGAGCGCTACTCACCCGGATAGGGATAATTAGTCCCAATAGATCTATTTATTCATTCGCGCTCCCTCGACCGGTCCTCCAGTCAAGAGATTGACAGTTCATGATAGTTCGGGCAGTAGTGGTCTAACAGCTACTTAGGCAACACGTAAACAGGGAAAATCTCACGTAAAGTACTTGTGTCCAGTTTTAAAAACAAACAAGCAATGTTTCTCACCCCATGTTATAAAACATTTATTCAAAACGAGTAAAAGAGTGGGGCTATGAACTCACCTTGATGTTGCGGAGCAACTAGCAGAAATGCAAACAATATGCACAACACAAACGAAAGACGAATCGGCTCGACCGAGAAGATGCAGCTTAACTTAACGGTTATATCCCACTAGCTTAGGATGATGAATTGGGGTTTTCTGATGGATAAGTACATCAACGCAACACGTTGATAAATGATTGAGGTTTCAAGTTGAATGGGTTTGGTGGTTGGTTAAATAAAACAAATCGAAAAGTAAACGCAAATATGTAATATATTCCGTATATATTTCCTATAAAAAGAACTATTACATAATTCATATGTTGAATTATATAATAAAGACAACCATTCAAAGGAAATAATTTGAAGTATTTAATACTTTGAAAGTATTATACAAGAAGTGAGTAAATAATTAAACAAAGTAGTTCGTCTCGTTTTCGGAAATCACCATTTTAATAAATATAATGTTCTTGCATTAAAAAAAATAATCGTACGTTTTAAGGTTACGAAATAAGTAAACGATGTTTCCAAAGTTTTTACAAAAAGTTGTGACTTTATTTTCTAGTCCGGGATTTATAAAATAATATTTTATAAATTAATATTTCATTTTCTTGATGGGTCGTAACCAAAATAGTAGTCTCATTTATAAAAGTGTAACTTTCGTTTATTTACCGGTTTGTTGTATCATTACGAGGTAATAACCTTAAAACTATATAACTTTGTCCCTTTTATCGAGTTCTCAAGATATTAAAAGTTGTAGCGAAAAATACTAAGTATAGTAATTTATAGAAATTTTCGGCATGACCTATTCGTTTATACACGTTTCCCATATTTATAAAATTCAACATTTTCCACTTTCAAAACAATCAATATCGCAATATATTTGCACGTTTCAATTTATATCTAATCGAGATCGACATATAATAATATAAGCAAAACCAAACACACCCTTGTTAGTAATTAAACAACGAACCAAACGCACCCTACTCGGCTGTACCAAACAGCCCTATATAGGCTGTTAAAGCCAGAACCAAACACACCCATAAGGCCGTTTTGTAGCCAAACAAACGCACCCTACTTGGCTGCGTTATCCTCAAAACCAAACACCCCGTTTGGGTTGAACCGAACACACCTGTTGGGTGTTAACTGATCTACCAAACACCCCCTTTACTGCAATAAAACAGCGAAACGAACACCCTTATTAAGGTTTTATTAACCCAAACGCACCCTAATGGTGCTGCTGTCCCAAACGCACCCCATGTGGTTGTTAACCACAGATCCAAACGCCCCTCGGGCTGTTACAACGCGAAACAAAGAAACCACTTTAAAAAATTTACTATTTTTTACAAAATCATAACCAACTAAACTCGAATAAATAATAAAAAGGAATATATAAAAAGAGAGGTGTGGGTGGCGGTGGTACGCGGCTAAGCCGCGAAGGGTGGCTGTGTCTGCGGCTGTTGCTAAACCCCAAACGCACCCTTGGTGGCTGGTGGTGGCGGCAGTGGAGGTGGTGACGATGGGGGCGTGGTGGTGTTGTGGTGGGATGTGGCAGCGGTTGTTGAGCCGCGGTAGCGTGGAGGTGAGGTGGTTGGTGGTTCGGTGGTGCCGAAGACGAGGTGGAGGTGATGTTGGCGACGAGATGGAGGTGGTGGAGTGTGGTAGCAGCGGCTGCTGCCGCAGTTGGTGGTGGGGTGGAGATGCGTGACGAGGTGATGGGGTGAGGTGGTGTTCGGTCGTGGTGGTGCTCGGTGGGGAAGACGTGGCTGAGGTGGCCGACGGGGTGGATATGGTTGTGGTGACGGCCACAATCTGGCCGAAAATTTCGCCAGATAAGATGGGGGCGCCAGAATAATGGAGGGGAGGAGAGGAGATGTATAAGTGTGTGTGTTAGGGTTTGAGGATAATGAGAAAACCCTAATAACTTTGATATATATACACAAAAGTTATAAAAGAATGTGACAAAGCCCAAAATAGATGAGGGGTTAATTTTATAAATGTTACCACAAGCACCCATGGTGTAATTTTTGTTAAATATCGGTTCGGGACTCGTTTGGGTTAGTTAACGAATTATTCAAAATACGAAAGTTGCGCCATTGTTTTCCAAATCATTTTTCCAATAAAAATGAATATTCACTCGACTAGTATTTTATAAATATTTTTATAAAATATATTTAAGATCATTATTATTTATGTGGTACCATTGGGTGTCGCGAGTAAGTTTTGTCTTGTAAAAATGAATCTTTATTTTGAACGTTCGCGTTTTTAAATAAACGCTTTTGAATAAAATGTAAAATAATTTATTGAATATTTTTATTTAATAAAAAGTGATCATTGAATATAAATTTAATTATTTTTGGGTCGGTACGAGCTGTGTTCAAAATTTTGCGATGTTATTTTAGTCATTTTCTGTTTGGTTTCAAGTCTCGGGTAAAACTGAAAAGTTGTTCGGAATGTCGTTTCACATCAAATTGCTTTAGAGTCCGGGTCGTGAAAAGGTGATTCAGTGGGTCGTTTTTGGTAAGTCACCTTAAAATAATATATATCTTCTCGTTTTCAAGTCAAATAAGTTTGGAAAATAAATTTGTAAATGAGAGATAATAATAATAATGATGATTTATTATTTAAATACGTTTCGAAAATTTACCAGCTACGTGGTATTCGTTTTTATGTGACCGTAAAAGGTCAAAAAGTCAAGTCGGACCCAAAAAGTCAAAGGGTAAAATAGTCATTTAAAATATCGAAAATTGCGGAGTGTGACATGTGGTATGATGATTTGATTATGATTGTGATAACATGTTTTAATTCAATTTCAAGCTATTTCTAAGACCCATCTATGCTTATGTTTCATGTGACATTGTTTTATCAAACCGGATTGATTGTTAAAAGTATCATAGGTCGAAAGGGGTATTGTTATCAATCAGTTGTCTCCTTTTTGTCTATGATCGACTACCTTTTGTATGGACCATTTCTTAAGCGATTTGATATAACAAGAAACATAATTTTGGGTGTTAACAAGTTTGTGAAACGAACCGCGAATCAAACGAATTAAACTTGAACTAGTCTTGAATTGATTGATTAAACTTAAAGCTTGTTTTTGTCACTTAAGATCTTGACGAAGATTAAAGGTAAAACAATATATTAGATCACCATCTAATTCTTATAATCAACATGTTAAGATGTTCATCACAATTATACAAATCGGATTTCCCAAACTAGTCTAATCAAGTGTAGTCTTTAATTATTTGAATCTTCATTATAATCATTGCTCGCTTGTTAGGATTGTTAATCTCGAATTTTAAAACATCACCAAAACACACTAATCCCTGCGAACAATCCCGGCTTACCATACAATCTCTTGCTACCAACGGACGAGTACACTTGCTCGTATGTGTTGCTAAGAACTTCGGTAACCGAGTTATAAATTTAAAACTTACCCGTATCGCACGCATCAACAGTGTACGGATACAAGCTACGTTTTGGTAAGAGACGTTCATAATGAAGGTATTAATTTTTTCCAAATTTTCCTACTCAATTTTTAAAGCGAATGTTTAAAATTGTCAACGTATTTCGCTCCTTTACCAGGTTCCCTGCATCTGACAGCCCATCTCAAAAGCATTCATACCTTTGTCGCGATTTGCAAAGGAGTTAAGTACTAGCCAGAGTTGTAGATGCTCATAGGATGTTTCGTGTGCTTGCGAATGTAGAAAATTTTGGGTCCGTGTTGCCCAGTGCTGCAACGTTTTTTTTCTATGCATTCTGTGATTATTGTATTGTCGTTATTGTCCGTTAATTGGAAATATATATAACTGGTGTCACTTATATTATTTCCTGGGTTGTATCTTTTTTATCTACAACCATTTAATTAGTGCAAATCTCTTTCTCACTTCATTTACTCATCAAATGTTTATGGAATTATACATCATCAGATGTTCTCGGTATTGTGTTTACTTCGTTACAACAACGTTATATGCTACACAGATTTAACAAATTTGCATAACCGACAACCATTAACAAACGTCAAAACTCGCGCCCCGCTGTGAAACGCGAGCTAAAAACCTCGCTGTCTATAAGAGTTAAGGACACTGGTTAACCACTTCCTCATCCAATCATTATGCAATTTAATTTCACTTTCAATCTCTCAAGTGTGTAAAAAATCATCGCTTTTTTTAACGGCAATTGTGGCTACATGGCCCCTAGCCTAGAAGGCGTAACGAGCCCACACAACCAGGTTGGGTCCAGCCCAGAAGGCAATGACACCCTTCCCTTTACGCACGCGGGAGGAAACCCCTATCGCCCTAGACAAGACTCGAACTTGAGACCTTGCCTAGGAGGGTAAAACCTCCATACCATTAGACCAGATGCCCGTTGGTAAATGAAATCATCGCTTTTGGTTTGTAAAAGATGCATATCTTTTATATAATAAAAGAATTACACACACCATCTTGCAGTTTTTTAAGAGATTTGATGTTATAGAAAAAAATTCGAATTATCAGAACGCTTAATTTTGACACGTAAGCAAAATCGTGTGATTTTATTAGTTAAAAAAGTCAAAATTAATCTAATTTGGTCAAAATTGAAAATTTTGGTGGAGAAAAAAACACATAAAAATATACTCCCTCCGTCCCAAAATTATTGTCCCCCGAAAAAAAACACACAGTTTAAGAAAAGTGCATTTATTACTGCTTTCTCTTTCTTACTTTTTGACAGAATAACAGTTTTACCCTTAGCTAATTAATTAAAGTATTCTTTAAAGTTTGTAATAATAATTTCAAACAAGGGTAATATCGTAAACTTGATCAAATTTCCCTATCTATTTTTAGTAGTGGACAATTAAATTGGGACATCCCAAAAAGAAAACGTGGACAATAAAAATGAGACGGGGGGAGTATGTGTCAAATTTGTGAAAATAAATACTTAAAAAAAGAGGAGGTAGTTAATAAAACTTTAGTGGTTGAATTTTAATAAATAATATGGAGTTAAGTGTAAATCTATAAGTTCTCATGTTTTTTAATAACTTCAAAAAATAAACAAATACTTCGTAACCCTTTAGACTTTGTACCCCTACACATTATATTTTAAAAATATAACATATATATTGTTTTAAAAACACAACATATATATGCACAAGATTATTAATAGGGGTGTGTACGGTTCGGTTTGGGTCGGTTTTTGGCTAAAACCGAAACCAAACCGAAATATTCGGTTTTTATAAAACCAAAGACCGAAACCGTTCAGTTTTTGGCGGTTCGGTTTTTTCGGTTTCTGATCGATTTCGGTTCCGTTTTTCGATTTTTTAGGTTTCAAACAGTTTATATTTGGGTGTGGCCAATTATACTAGTAATAAACTTGTTTTACGTAGAAAATTAATTTTTTTGTCAATTTGAGCCTAATAATTTTTACCACAATTTTTTACAATTACACACATATAAAGAGACACATGTAAGTGAAAATACGATAGTATGATCATTGTCACATATGTAACGATATATTAACAAATAAACACACGCACATTACAAAAACACATCTAAACATGTAGATATATATTGGGGTGTCAGTAGGGTCGGGTTGACCCGAACCCGATAACCCGACGATGTTATCGGGTCGGGTTCGGGTCAGATAATTATTGTTATCGGGTTATCGGGTCAACCCGATAAGACCCAAAAATCAATATTTTATTTTTTAAATTATAATTTTAAAAGGCAATAACACTTCTACTCGTGCTAATAGTTGAGTCGCCTAAAACAAGGCATGTGTAGGTAAGACTAAATGATATCATAAGAGACTATGAGCTACTATGCATTACTTGCCGGGTACCCGCGCAATGCGGCGGCGGGTACCCTGTGACTATATTTTGCGGCGAGCAAATGTTATCCAGCTAAGCATTTTTCTAACGAAAAAATAAAGTGAAGCTCAGTTATAGCGAATTGCCAGTTATGATTATTTTTGAAATGCGAAGCATAAACATGTCCAACAACGATATCATCTTTCTTTTTCCATAACTTTTATTCAACTTTTCATCAGGTAACTCTCCTTATATTAAAGTTACTAAGACAAATGTCGGATACAAGTAGGAGTACAGATTGTGTTTTAAACTAGGAAATGAGATTTCATTTTAGCTTATTTGTTGGAATTTTATGGTTATTATTAGTCATCAAGTTGTGACCTTATAAAGTGAATTCTTTAATTTTAAGTTTTTTTTTAACAGCAATATATTATTAAACCACTAGCAAGAAGCTAGAAATTACAAAGCGACAAGGTACGGATTTTTAATTGTAATGGATCTCGTTTGTATGATCACCCATAACCCGAATCACCCGAACCCGAATCACCCCGACCCGAATTATATATATATATATATATACACACACATATAATCTGACTTACAAAATGAATGAGTTTTTGATTTATTAATTATTATTTGTATTATATAATTATATACTATTATATACTACCTCCGTCCCAAAATTATTGTCAACTTTTGACTTTTAAAGTCTTTCTTTTTCAACATTGACCTTAAATGCTTTGTGTTATATAATACTTAATGCAAAATAGATGAATGCATTAAGTTTTAGATGTATTTTCATTGTTATAATTTTCATCAAGTATTATATAACACAAACAAAAATATTTAGAGTCAAAGTTGAGAACGAAAGACTGAAAAAGTCAAAACTGGACAATAATTTTGGGACGGAGGTAGTAATAAAATTGGTTCGATTCAGTCGGTTTTTAAGGTTCGGTTTTTGGACGAAAACCGAAACCGAACCGAAATTTTTTGGTTTTTGAAAAATTAAAAATCGAACCATCGGTTTCTAGATTCGGTTGGTTATTTCGGTTCAGTTTTTTCGGTTTTCGATTTTTTTGGTTTTTTTGCTCAACCCTAATTATTAATATCAAAATGAAAGCACGAATTACCATGTATATAAATAAATAGACAATGTTGTACATATACGAACAATTCATGTTTTCCTCTTTATGAGTTTAAGTAAGAATATCCGGGAAAAAAATTATTTTACTATATGTGTTCGATAAGGACTCATTTTTGATCCATTTTATAAGTTTATGACATGCGTACATGGGTTTTAATATTAAATACGGCTAAATTGTTATTAACACACAACAATGTAATTGACAAACATGGGATTAACATTCTTTGTTTAATATGGTAAGAAACATTTATTATAACTGTTACAATTGTTTAAATTAAGAGAAACCCGCATTCACAATTACCGAAATAATGATAAACAAGACTTTCAATGTGCAAATACGACAAAATAACAACACTTGCAAAATTAACACTTAATTAACATTTAATATTTGAACCACGTGCGTGTACGAACATTAAAACTAGTGGGCTATATATATATATAGATCTGCGTTCATGTGGTAAACACTTTAAAGTGAAAAACAATAGGCACCAATAACAAAGTGACATGTGTCTTTTTCATTTAAAAAGAAATGTTAATTACTTTAATGTCATTAAGGGTATTATAGTCATCTTTATTTTTCACATAATGCTAATTAATACTATCATTAAAAGTATTGTGGTTATGTAGTAAGTAATTAATTAATACTATCATTAAGAGTATTATGGTTATGTATAAGGCTCATAAATATGTTGATTAAGAATGCTAATTAATACTATGATTAAGAGTTTTGTGGTTATGTATAAGGGCTCGTAAGAGTATTTGTGGTTATATATAAGTGCGCCACTACAAACGTATCAAACGAGTTTAGTGTGTCACTACATACGTCTCAACATAATTTGTGTGATAAAGATAGTGTGTCACTAAATATGTATCAAGAAACTAATGTGTCATAAAAATAATTTGTTGTATCACTACAAATGTGCCAATAAATCTAGTGTGTCATTACATATGTATCAAAAAACTAATGTGTCAATTTTTTTTTGTATCACCATTCATGTATAAAAACAAATTAATTGCATGAAAATTATACGAAAAAATAGTAAAAAAAACTAGCAAAAGAATTTTTTATTATAGTAGTAAATAATGTATGAAAATGACATGTATACAATATTATAGAGAAACATTTATTACTACTCATTAATTTTGTGTTTGACCATATAACTTTTGTTGTATACAAAAACTATTAATTTTTTGTTTTGTTACAATTATGCCCCTATTTAATAAATTTTGAATCTCATCATAAAAATAAATCCAACGGCCCACAAGTGTGCCTATTATTTTTCACTTTAAAGTGTATACCACAATAACGCTCCCCTATATATATATATATATATATATATATATATATATATATATATATATATATATATATATATATATATATATATATAGTAGGGATCCGGTGAGAAGAAAAACTATAATGAGAAGAATAAGAAGGATTTCTAGCCACACATTTTAAATAGGAGAGAGAATTTTAATGGGAGATGCATCCATTTTTGTAGGTGCATTTTAAATGTGTGGTTGTGGTTTTCTTCTTATCATTCTCATTTTAAGTTAAGTATTCTTATTATTTGATCAAAACTAAAAGATAATATATATATAATACATAAATATATATATATATATAATAATATATATGCTCCGTTCCGTTAGAATGCTTTTAATTTTTGAGAAATTGAGAAATCTACGTTTGAGCAAATTGATTCATATTTTTATTGAATTTGATTCACAAGTAAACATTCATTAATAGTGAATCAAAGTTAATTTATTCTCTAAATCACAAATTCGAATACACAAATCATTGCTAAAAATCGAAGTTATGGTAAGACTCCTTAAATTTTGATAGAAGATTTAGTATTTACTTATATTGGCAAAAACAAGAGATTTTTTAGACATTGATCGAATTTTTTTACACATTATTGAATTATAATACACATCAAAATGAGTTTAACCTTAACCCTGAAAAACTTGATCAAATTAAAAATCTATCATTTACTTGAAAACATTCTCAAAATAGAAACCTTCTCAAATCGAGCCGATTATAGAAAACCTTCTCAATCTTCTCAAAGTAAAAACATTCTCAATCGATCCGGATTATATATATATATATATATATATATATATATTATTTTTCTCGAAGGTCTGGGCCTGAGACGCTCAGTTACACAATACTTTACAGACTTTCTTTTAGTGTTGTATATTTTCAAGTGTAATGTTTGTAACAAAGTTTATAAATTGTATCAAGTTAAAAGCGTGATATTTTGTTAAAAAAATATTCACACACACTAAGTCACTAACATACACATAATTAAAATTTTAAAATAAAAAATGGTATCAAGGATATCCGCCTAAGAAAGACAAGTCCTTTTCATTGTTGTCTCAAGAGGGTGCAGATAGGTAGCAGTTTCTGACTCCGGGTCATGAACGATATGATGCCTGAAAGTCATCACTTCCTTCTTGCAATTCTCTTCGTAGGAATCGAGAACATTAAAGTCCCTAGCTCTAAGATGTGCTATTGCTTGCAAACAGGGCTTATAATTATTTAAATGATTTTGATATAAAAACTTATTTGGCAGACAAGAAATAGTACCTCCGAGTAGTCCTTATGCTCTAAAATAAGGAGTCGTTGCGAAGCCTACGCCAGGTATATGCTCGATCTTGACCGAGCCACGTGTTCTGCATATTTGATCGGCAATTCACCCCCATAAAAAACGAACAAGGGCTGGATTTCATAGTTTCCGTGTCCATCTCATGCAGTAATAAATATGCCTATAAACAGTGTGAAATAAAAAAAATTAATCCTACTTAACATCATAAAAACAAATTGAGAACTTTTTGCACTATTTGCAGATCAAAAAATACAGCTAGCATGATTAACATTATAAAAAATAAAAGTAAAAAACACTTAGAAAAAGTTAATTTCATAGCAATTGATTACTAAAACTATATAAAAAATCAATGTTCTCATAGGATTTAGTAAAGTACCATTTAAATAAGGTAATCGTGGCCGAAAAATATGTTATATCATTTCTAAGAAAGCATCCACCAGATGGACCGCAAGACCAACGGTTCGATCTTTGATATACATTAGTCAAAGCGTGCAGAGGTAGATTCAAAAGATGAAGATCTTATAGGCTATTAAGATGAAACTCAATTGTGTGTTGGTGCATTACATTGGGACTCATATATAAGAAAAAAAACTAGTGGGAATGAATTACGCGGGTTTATTAATAGAGTAGGTGAAAATGTGAAATGGTTAATGCATGAAACCTGCCATGTAGTTTATAGATGCATTTGAGTAAGTTTTAGCATGCTCGAGTTTTTTATTTTTCGATTTGAGTTAAAAAAATATATGATATCTTCACTATTACTTTAAAAAAAAATACAAGCTAACATGCAACTTGTGAGGCTTCATGATTCACGATCTCAGGAGGTCGGGGAAGCTCAAAATAAGAATAAGCCATTATGAAGAGGAGAGAGCTTTTTCAATTTTCAATTTTTATTAAAAGGAAAAAAAATGGAAAATACAAATGTGAGCTTCACCCTCTAATGTTGATTAGAGGGGAGTATTTATAGGTAAAACACAATGACACTTTGGACTAATTACACTTTTAGTCCTTGTGTTTTAACTTAAACCTAAACTAGTGTAATTTCCATATAGACATCATATTTTTAATCCTAACAGTCTTCCCCCAATATGGTGGCATATGGAATTACTTGCAATGTATCCTACAAGTACAAATAAAACCGAATCTACATAAGTATATATACGTAGTGTATATATATATATTATATATATATATATATATATTATATATCATACTATAATATATAAGATATCAGTACAATACGAAAGTCACACCCGCCCCCCCCCGGCGAACTCAGCGTAGAAGAGGCACGACGAGGAAAGGGAATCATCACAACACATTGCGTCTATATAGAGAACTATAAAACATGCATAAAATTACAAGGTATAGACACTCATTGTTCATGAACAATACCCTGAAAACACATCAACAAAATTCAAAAAGCTTGACAATTAAAATGAGGCAGTTCATGCCAACGTCAGACATGCAAACGCTCATACATCCTAACAAAGCAAACAATTAAATTCATCATCCAAAATTATCATAACAAAACTTTCACTTAAAACTTTGCAGCTGCTACGTCCCATTAGGCCACTTTTCATTCTACTTTTAATCTCATCCTGTGAATACCTGAAAATGTTGCTATACGTCAACACAATGGTGTGAGAAAACATAGGTTTTCATGACACACATACTCATTTATTTACCAAAAATCCATTAACCGACAAATTACTGTGATTATGAAACAATTCTTTTGCATGACAATTATGCTAACTAACATACAAGCTAACATGCAATTCAATCCAATCAATCAGATTAATCAAACACCAAGCAGACGAACTCAATCGCTCTTGGATCAATCCAAATCCTTATCCCTCTAGCTCATACCGGAGATACCCGAAAGTAACCCCTCCTGTAGACAACCCCTCCCCACGGCTACCCCCCCATCCCATAACCAATCTTCTCCCCCCGCAAGTTCAGACCGGAGATACTGAAGGTAACCCTCCTAACTAGGCACATCACATAACCAAATCTCATTCCCTCTAACTCAAGACGGGAGATACGAACCTGGTTAACTCTCCTGACTAGCAACAATACCTTCCTACTAACGCAGGAAGGAGTACTCGCAAGTAATCCCTGACTTAGCCTCACACATCAATATCCACATCACATTAAATGGTAGCACATAACGCCACCATTAGTCACATAATTGTCCATGCATTTACACTAACACTTAATAACAGTAATTTAAAACATATTTCAAAACACTTGCATTCATTTCCATCCCAAAGTTTAAAAAACAATGTAAAATGTGGTGGGACTATGTAATCACCTGAATGCTCAAACGCAATAGCTTCCAATTCTTAACACGCAACTATACAAATAAATAAAACACGATTACACGCGACAAAGCTAAAAGCTCTAGTCCATGTAACTCACATATGATGAATCTCTAAGGGTTTGATTAACCATCATGGGTCACCCTGACATCATGCCCAACCTTAACCACTTCATTAACACATTACACTAGTCAACTACAATTTATTCAAAAATGCAGAATTTTAGTGTATTATTACCAACTTAAACACCATACTTGCTGACCTTAATAAATTATACCAAAAATCACCTAAGTTCATTTATGAGTTTACTAACTACCTTGTGATTCTCAAGTACCCATTACATGTGCAACTATCCCAAATAAAATCCAACTTCAAAACTGTCCCAATTCGGATCTGATTGCGCACTAAAAAGTATGGCCCTAAATACCCTACTTAGACACACAATCAGAAGCTCTCTTTTTAGGGTTTCTTTATATACATATTGAACTTAACCACTGTTGATTGGATAACCTTAATTCCACTTTTAAGTTAGGGTTTTACCCTCCCAAACATGACCTAATTTTGACCCGTATTTACTGTTTTGACAACTTTTCTTGTTTAGACCAATTGACCAACTTCCCGAACTCAAAATCATTCAAGGCCGGACTTTTTGAAAAATAGACTATTTGAACTTCAATTTAGGCTTTTGAATCATATCAAAACACGTTTCTAACAACTAGATATCATCAGTTGAATACAGACTTAATTCTGCAAAACCTTAAATCAAGATCTAACGCAAACCCTAACATGCAACATGCATGATCATAACCCTAAACTAACCCTAATCATCATTCCATCATTAAAGTTCATATATAATCTGTATTTTATGTAAACCCTAGATCCATCATAAGTCTTGTTACATGATTACATAATTCTAACTAAGTTAAGCATACTTATCTCTTGATTTCTTGATCCTAACACCGATTCTTGGTTACTTCTTGATCAAGATTCTTGATTCCTTGTTCTTAGGGAGGGAGAGGTCGAATCATAAGGGTTTGGGGGTGAATGAATTCGTTGGTTTTTATATATATAGGCTAAGGGATAACCTATCTAATTAAAACTAGAATATATATCCTACTAAAAATCTCTAGATAAGGCCAAATCCCTTTTTCTTCTTTTTTTCCCGTTCTTGGGACCGTTTTCTACATATAACATACATTTATATATTTATTTTTTATTTAATTATTTTACTTTTTAATTTACATACCTTAAATTTTTACATAAATCTTACGATAATTAGGGTAAAACCTTTTTATTATAAACGTCACTTTACTAAATTTCTAAATATAACTTTTCCATTTTTAAATTCACTTTGTAATATTTAGAAAGTCTACTATAAATATCCAAATTTCACTCACTTCACTTATTTCCAACATGATACATTTCTCATAAACATTTAACACAAAATCATCCAACTATTGATAGTAGCACTGCATGAATTACGCCCACTTCATTTCCATTATTAAACTATACGTGAGCAAATGGGAATCCCCATCACCAAATACAAATGCACTCAAAATGAGATGATCATACACCTCAAAATGATATCATTCACCTATTCAAACCACTTAGCACACATATATTACACATAGCACACAAGAATCACACAAAATGAACTCTTAGCCATTTCTAAAGGCATCACTAACCTGATTAAATCATGGATGTTACAGTATCCCCTCCTTGAGGAAATCTCGTCCCGAGATTTAACTAGCAGGCTCAACAACCCGGTCCACGAACAACTGTGGGTACTTAATCCTCATTCGGTCTTCGTCTTCCTAAGTAAACTCAGAGCCACGTTTTGAATTCCACCTAACTTTCACAAGCGCTATATTCCTACGTTTCAACTTCCTAATTTCTCGATCCATAATCTCTATAGGTTCCTCGACAAAACGAAGTGTCTTTTCGACCTTGATCTCATCCAATGGACTCTCAAATTAGCCTCAGCCACACGCTCACTCTTGTTTAATTTGCTCACTGAAAAGTTCATGCACACGCTTCGCGCACTCTCTCTCACTTTAGGTAACCTCAACCTATACGCTACAAGGCCAATTCTTTCAAGGATCTCAAACGGTCCTACATATCTCGGTGCTAACTTACCCTTTTTTTCCAAAACGCACTACTCCCTTCCATGGCGACACCCTTAATAATACTCGATCCAACCACCCTCAAACTCTAACTGGTATTACGTTCATCTTATCCGCATAGCTCTCGCTCGCGCTCGCATCCCGCACGCACGCGCTTTGAGTTTTCCTTTATCAATACACCTTATTGTCGTCTCTAGTACTAACTCAGTTCCAGTCAAATACTCCTTAATCTACTGTCCCATAAAATTAGGCGACTACATTTCCCTTCATATAAAGCTTTCATACGGAGCACACGAATGTCAAACGATAAAATACCACCAAAATCGATAACAACATGTGTGTGTGTGTGTATCTTCCAAAGTCTGAATCATACGTTCACTTTGTCCATCCGCTTGAGGATGCTAAGCAGTACTCAAATCCAATCGCGTCTCTAACACTTTCTGCAGCGTCTGCCAAAACCACAAGGTAAATCATCCATCTCAATCTGAGTTGATCGTCACAGAATTCCATTCCTTATATTATCTCATCAATATAAATCCTGTCAACTTAACATCTTGAAAATCTTTTGTTAGCTAGAAATAATGAGCTAACTGACGAGTCTATCGACCATCACCCAAATCACATCATACTCACTACTTTGACCTTGGAAATTTAGTGATAAAATCCATGGTGATTCTATCTCATTTTCACTCAAGTATCTCAGGTTTGTCTCCTGATGGCCCCCCCCCCCCCCCAGCCCCCCCACAGCAAAAAGTCATTGACATGCTAGGCCTTTTCACCTCTTAACAAATCTAAACTATTTCTTAACATAGGTAGCTATATCCTTTTCTACACGTGGCTACCAATACATGTCTCCAAGGTTATAGTACGTCTTATCCGCTCCTGGATGTACCAAGTATCTTGATGCATGGGCCTCATCCATTACACTTCCTACCAATAGAACCTAAATTCGATCCATAAAGTACAAACTCTCATCTCCTTTTCTTTCCATATGTGGATCTAAACCATGTATATGTTATCTTGCTTAAACACCTTACTTTGGGCTGCCAATATCATTACTCTTACTCGTCTTGATTTAACTCTCTCCTTTCTACACAACGCATCACCCACTACATTCACTTTATCGGAGTATCACATAAATCATTCTTCAAAGTCTGAAAAGCCTCTTCTTGTTCTACGCTCCGCTCATACTTCTGATTCCTCTCAGTTAGGGAAGTAAGGGGGTTCAACAATCTTAAAAAAATTCGCGATGAACGTCGGTAGTAACCTACCAATCCTAAGATTACATCAATTCCTCTACTTACCTTACTTTTCTCGATCCACCGTGGATACCGTTTTGGTTGACCACGTGACCAAGAAAAATGCACTTCTTCCAACAAAACCTCACACTTAGAACTTAGCATACAATTCTCCTATCTCAGTGACTCCAAACACTAATCTTCAAATGAAATTCATGTTCTTCCTTCGGACTTGAGTAGGCCGAATGTCGTCAATGAATACGATGACAATCCTACCTAAGTAACGGTTAGCAAACCGCGGGTTCCCTTAAGTCCATGAAAACTGTGGTGCATTGGCTTACCCAAAAGGTATAACCGTAGACTCAAAATGTTCGTATTTCGTTCAAAATGCGGTCTTTTGGAATGGCTTCCTCATTCACTCGTAGCTGATATTAACGAGACGATAATATTCTTTAAGAAAGGACACGCTTCCTCGCAACTGATCAAACAAGTCATCAATCCTAGGGAGTGGATAATGGTTTTTTTAATAGTTAATTTGTTCAACTCCCTATGATCAATACACATGCGAAAAGAACCATCCTTCTTCTTCATGAATAACACAGGTGCTCCTCTCGGAAAATGACTAGGTCGTATGAAACCCTTGTCTTGCAAAATCGTAAAGTTTTTAGTTCACTTTATTACATTTCCGAGGGTGCTAACGATAAGGGCACTTCGGACTGGCGTCACTCCATGAACTAAATCTATGCGGAACTCAACTTGTCGTCGTGGTGGTCATCGAAAAATCTTCCGAAAACACATCAATAAAATCTCGTACGACGGAAATATCACTCAATTTTGGTTCATCTACCTTTGTGTTCATTAAGGTTTTCACGACTCCTTGAGTACGTTCACCATGAACCCGAAGTATCTCATCACCTTCCAACGGTATCTAACCCACCTTATCTATGACATACTATCATAAACTTCTATTGGAACAACTGGTCTATTCCACAATCACATCAAAGCTTCTACGACTCAACGGTATCAACGAACTCCAAGGGTTTATGAATAATCGTATAGGATAACAAGAGATATGAGTCAAGGCTAGATGCATATAGGATGATTCCACATATGCAATTAGATCGTAGATCAAATTGACATAAGAATATTTTGAAAGAAAGGATTCGTATATGCACCTGGATTGTGAGCAAGCAACGAAAGAAAATCAACAGGCGTACCATGACAAATGAACACATAAAAAAAAAAATATCAACTAGAAAATGACGGGAAATTCTTATCCAACCCCACAATTATCGACTTACTCGAAAGACCAAATTAACTAAGTTTTTATAAAAAAAGCAATTTAAAATAAAGAAAGTCACTTTAAGTATAAAAATCATTTTAAAAAATAAACAAAATTGTCTTAAATATAATCTTTATAAAATGCATTCTAGTTGTCATAAAAAATCTAGAGATGGTTATCTAATGGTGTATCGTACCTTACCACTATGAATCACTTTAAACCTGCTTTTAAAAAAAAAGATTTATAGCCACTCAACAATTTTCATATCCTATTTGCATAGGCCATTTAAACATATTTCTATTTATATAAGATCATTTCTAAACACATTTTTCCCAAACACTAAACACTTACTTCCAAAAGGGCTTTTATAATTAGACATCAATTATAAAATATGTTACTCAAACAAAGGACACCATAATACCAAAAGGGATCGTAAAACACTATACAAACTCTAACATAATTTTATTGTTTGAAAACGAAAGAAAATACCAGGAACCATATACTCAAAATAAAATCAAACGAACTCGTACAAGAAAACTCATGCAAGACGTTACGTACTCAAAAGAAAACGTAAGGTCTTATCCAAAATAACGATCAACAGAGCAAACCTAAAAGCATCGATACTAACACGTAGCTATAACGGTGTATGAAAACCAAGGGAGTAATGATCCACACTAATATGTTCGGAACAATCATTGCTTAAAAAACGTTTGATACTCATACGAGTAATCAATGCAACGAAAGAACTAACGAAACGCGCCTATATCCGAAAGAGCAGATCCGAACAACCAATATACATGAAGACATCGAATAGGAAAAATCAAGTATCCTTACTAACAAATTACGATGAAGGAATGCTAAGCTTATACTTAAGAAATTCGAAAAAACAACCGAGCAAACGAGCAACCTCTATAATAATAATACTAGGTATCCGCAAATACTAGATAGAAGAGAGGAAACTACTATCTTACAACTCAATTTTTACATATCTCAAATTTGGGTATGAGAATAATTCTCTACCATAACCACCATCTCTTATCATGGTAATATACTCTTATAAAAAACATAGTACACTACCACCTTATCAATCCAAACACAAATAAATGCTAGACTGGTCACAAGTCTAGTGTGTGGTTGCCTTTATAATTATGTTGGCCACCATAATTTTAGTGCTCCTTTCACACGTGTATTACTTCCAAGATTACCATTTCAATATTAATTACATATTGCATATACCACATTGCACATCGTAAACACTCCAGTTAACATAAAGGATGTCCATAAAATAACTACTTATTATATAAAAATAAAATATAAAGAATAAGGAACAAAAGTTCTGAACAAAACAAATGAAAATATCGAAGAATAATCAATAAAAATGACGAAGAAGGGTACGAGATAATCTATGTTGGGCCGCTGTGGTTAGACACTCGCGCGACTCGCAGATAAAGAATACTCGAATTCGGGGGTCCCAACCGCTTTAGCGCTCACACGCTCTCTCCGATCAAAGGACAGCTCTATCTCTTCGTTCCACAAGGGCTCTTATAACGCTTAAGTCCAGTTGGGAAAACGGTTTCCCCAACGAGATCTTCTTACGGGTGAGGGAAAAAGATAGCTTATATACTAGAAAGATAAATAATATATATCGTGTAATGGATAGGCAAAATAATAGAAACTGATCCTTAGATAATATGAGATTATCTCGCGCTCTCGCAAATTGGGGAGTAGATATAGCAGTTCTAACATTAAAATAACGTCAAGAAAAACCTGAAGTACGGTTATAGTAAAGGTAACACTATTTCATTAACTGGTATGACTACAATCTGTCACACTATTGGCACAGCGGGCCCGAGGAAAAGGGCATCATCACAAACACATCGCTTCTATATAGAGAAACTAAAACAAGCATAAAATACAAGGTATAGACACGCAGTGTCATGAAAATACCCGAACACATCAACAAAATCCAAAAGGTGTCTGACATTAAAATGAAGGCAGTTCATGCCAACATCATGACATGCAAACGTTCATACATCCGAACAAAGCAAAACAATTAACATTCATCATCCAAAATAAATAACGAAATCTAGATAACTAAACTTCGCCAGCTGCCTACGGTCCATCTAACCACTTTTCCTAACTTTAATCTCATCCTGCTGAATACCTGAAAATGATGCTTATACGTCAACACAATGGTTGGTGAGAAACATAGGTTTTCAGACACACATACTCAATCCATTACCAAAATCATTAACCGAATTACTGTGATCATAAAACAATTCTTTTGCATGACAATTATGTTAACTAACATACAAGCTAACATGCAACTTGTGAGGCTTCATGATTCACGATCTCAAGAGGTCGGGGAAGCTCAAAATAAGAATAAGCCATTATGAAGAGGAGAGAGCTTTTTTAATTTTCAATTTTTATTAAAAGGAAAAAAAATG
>BQNB010016995.1:3996-26793 GCA_026074375.1 Tanacetum coccineum | reverse complement strand
TCGAGTGCGCATGCACTAAAAATAAAGAAATTAAAAAGTAAACAAAAATTACACTAATTTTTTTTATTTTTGAATTTTTGAATTTTTGAATTTTTTTTTAACAATCTATTTTAAACGGATACACAGAAGACAACTTAAAACAAAATAATCAACTTACTTCACGGTAGCTCTTAAAAATTTCTTCTTAAGGTGAGTCGTTCCTCGTAAGTGACACAAATGGCAAGTTTTTGAATCTTCGGTTCGATTTGGGAACTTTGCAAGTTCACCGGAACTTATTTATGATAATACCTCGATTGAGAGTATTATATGTTGGTGTTCTTTTACCAACTTTGTGTTTTTTTAAGGACAATTTTTATATTTTTGATTTTGATTTTTTTTATATGCTTTTATGATAATTATTCTAAAAAGAAAAGGAAAACATTTTTTTTACTTTTTATATTTTTTAATTTTTTTTTAATTTTTGAAATATTTAACAAAAATGAAACTTTCGACGACGAAAGGATCTTCAAACCAAATCAACAAACCTAAACGACGAAATCTTTAACACAAGTCCCCGGCAACGGCAAAAAAAGATGTTGAATTTTCAATACACTAATAAAATATACAATATAATACCACAAGAGCAATTAAGAAAATTCCCTAAGGAAAATTCACTCTTAAAAGATATATATATAATATATAATATGTATATTTAACCGGGAAGTATGATCACCCGGGTCATTTCCCCAACGACTTGTGAAATTGAAACCGTGCTTTAGCTTGGATTATGATTTGAATGAGAGAAAAGATATTTTTGATTTTCTAAAACTACTAAATAAAAGCAACAATTAAAATGAACAATTAAAAGCAATTAAACACTTAAACTAATTAACGGGAGACATTAAAAGCGACAAATAAGCAATTACACTAAAATTAACTCCTAATAATGTAAACTATATTTTTAAACCTAAATTAGGACAAAAAAATTTTAAGAAAAAGAAAAACAATTTTTTCTTGATTTTTTGAATTTATTATGAATTAAAAACTATTTTAATCTAATTAAATCCTAAAAAATAGCAAATTAAGTCCTAAAAATTGAGAAAAATAATTTTTAAAATTATTAAAGTCTAAATTAACATAAAAACTCAGAAAACAATTTTTAACATTTTTTTAAAATTAAAATCCTATTTTTAAACTTAAAATTAAAAGCTCAAAAATGAAAATTAAAATCTAAAAGTGGTGAAAATAATTTTTCTGAATGTAAACCTAAAAGTAATTTTTATAAAACTAAAAATTATTTTTTTTTTAATTTTCTGAAACTTTTTTCTATTTTTTATGTATTTTCTAAGATTTTAACTTTCGAAAAACTATTAAAAATAAACTAATTGATGGAAAATTACGAAAAATTCAGGAAAAATCTAAAATGTAACAAAGAATTCAAGAAAAATTAAACTAAGTGATCAGCTTAACTGAAAAGCCCCTAAATAAGCCCTAATAAGCTACGGCTTATAAGGAAAAAGGAAAAGAAAAACAAGTATAAAGATTAAATGGTGAAGAGTATGGTTGGATGAGCTAATGAAGTACAATGGTTAACACATTGGGTATGTAAGAGAGAGGTCGTGGGTTCTAATCTGGCAACACACCCCTTTTTGCTATTTTTTATTTTTTTTGCTTTTTATAAAAAACTAAAAATTGAAATTTAAAGAAGACTAATTTTTAAGCAACTTTAAAACTGAACTTTTGGTCTGAAAATGAAAAATAAGCTCTGAAACAGCTTATGAATAAGCTGTCTACAGAAACTAAGGATTTGAGCTTTAAAAAAACTTTGTTGACACTTAAAAGCTTGCACAAGCTTAAATATAAGCTCGTTTTCAAAACCAAAAGAAGTTCTAGAAAGCTAATGAAGTCTACAAGCTAAAAATGACAAGCTCTTTGAGCTGAAAACACATTAAGATATCTAAATCTATGATTAAAAATAGCAACCTCAGGTAAAAGTACTAGATACTTGGAAAACTAAACAAGCTATAATCTACAATAAGCTAAGACTTGAAGAGAGCTTTTGAAAACTAGACTAACAACTAATAAGCTATAAATTCAAAACATAAAACTAAGCCCTATAAGCTAAAAATCTAGATTTAGAACCTACAATCTACTTACTACTGTTTTTAGCTTTTTGAGATAATTAATGACTTCTTTAAGCTAAATGTAACTAGGTAAATAAGCTAGTAAATGAAAACTAAAGCTTAATCTATCTAAAGCTATATCTAAACTAAGAGCAAACTTAATTTTAAAACCTAAACCTAAGTTTCCTAGTTAAAATGGATTCTAATAATGACAGCAGTGGTAAGTTACCACTGCTGATGTAAATGGCAAAACCAAACACAAATGCAGGTACCTAATGAGGTTAACCCTGCACTTAACACTCTTTTTGAGTGTGTTGAAACTCAAAACAAGCAAGAACCAAGCCTTGTATGGTTTGGTTCAAAATTTCACAAGTGAAATCACTATGAAAATTCCCCTGGTGCTGAGATAGATTTAATAAGCCATAACTTTTAAAAAAATGAAAACTAACTTCTGAAATTTCTTTTTCTATTGGTTTAAAATGATAATACAACTAACTCAAACAAATTTCACAGGTCATTTTGACTTTTGATGGTCAAATAAGCCTTATGCCAAACACTCCTTAAACTACTTGACAGATTTGATTAAGCAACTAAAATGATAATCTAATGAATAAGACCTAAATACCAGATATCATAAAGCTTATATTACCCCTAATAAGCATAAATCAACAACTGATTAAGCTAAGTTTTAAGATCTACAACTATGCTACTATATTTTTGGATTTTATGGTTTTTATGGACAAGTTATGAAATACTAAATTCTAAAACACTTAAGCTAAAAACAGATAAACAAACACATTTAATAAGCTAGGAATAAGGTAAATAAGCACTAATAAGCAAATAGATTAAGCTATTAAACAAATCTACACTAATAAGCAATATTTAAGCTAAAATTAAAGGACAAGGAAGTAAAAAGAAAACTTACAGGATGCTTCAGCTTAACAGAAGCTATTAGGCTCTTTAGAGCTTATCTACTAGCTCTGGCTTATTTAAAATAAGCCAGTAAAGTCCATGGAGGCTCATCCCTTGCTAGCCTCCCTTCCATGAGCTTTTAAGTCCAAATATCAAAAGTAATTAGCTGATTTTAAAGTTTAAAGTAGATTAAAACCTTTATAAGCTCAAATCCAAGCTTATAGACTTGGATGAGCTAAAATGAGCTTATTGTGAGCTTATGAATCATTAACATGAGAATAGAAGCTAAAAAGAGAAGGAAACTTTTTCATTAACTAAATTTGATTACATTAAGTGAAATTTGGGTACAATACTTGAAAACGGAAATGGACAATTACATTAAGCTAAATTAAGCTAAAATTCACTAAATTATCTAAAACTAGACTAGGAAAAGAAGAATGTTTTTGTGTGTGTGAGAGTGAGCTCTATTTATAGGCTCTCATAGATCCTTCTAGGCCTTGCTTGCATCACGCTCCTCTCAATCTCAGCCAATCATTCCATCAATCATTTGAGAGTCATTTTGAGCCGTTTGATCACTTCACTAATCACACGGATTGCCAAGCTGGCAATCCTTTGATGTGACGTCTTGTGCTACTTGTGTGAGCGATTATAGTGTAAACCCAATCATTTCCATGTTTTTCCTCACATCCACATGGCTTGATGACTTGAGTGAGCCACTTAGAGTGCTTGTTTTGACAAATCTAACTCTGCCATCATGTTTGTGAGCCCTTGAATTGCCTAAATCACCCTTTAATTGACATTTGCCCCATGATTTACCCTTGGTGGTGAATTGGTAGTGACGGGTGAACAGTAACACCCTTTGGCGCTTGTTTTAACTGAAAACGGGGTAAAAATGATTTAAACTTTGGAAAATTTCAACTTTAGTCCTTGTCTTTTATTAAATGAAAGTGTAATGTAAAAGGACTTTCACAAAGGGCAACATTGGTCCCTGTAGTTATATGGAAAGGGTATTGGGCTTATGGTTTGGGCTTTGGATCCGGGTATGGCCCATTTAGGTTTAGGGACCATTTGTGTAATTTTTGAAACTTGAGGGACTATTTGGGTTTTGTCATTTTGTGGCTTTGACTTTTATTGACCAAGGTTTGACTAAGAGTTGACCAAGGTTGACTTTTTGACTTTGCTTTCAGCTCTTGTACACTCTTCCGTTCTTGTGTCCGTGTATGCCCGTTTTTGACGGTTTTCTTATGATTTTTGATATATCCATACCTGTACACACAAAATCAAGCATATCTTTGCCATTTTTAGTCTGTTTTGGGTCATTTAGGGTCATTTTTGGTGTTAACAGATATGTGTATTTTATACTTATCACATACCAAAATCTTTATTGACAATAACAGTACTATTTGCATAATTAAAAATCCCGTTTTCATTCAAAAACAAAGCATATAGAGATTAGACATTATTTTATTAGAGATTGCAATGATAAGAAATTGATTCAAATGATTAAAATCCATACTGACAAGAATGTTGCAGATTTGCTTACAAAAGCTTTTGATGTAAGTAGATTTTAATATTTGATTGCTAGTATTGGAATTTTAAATCCTTAAAAGTCTTTTATCTCTTTATGTTTTTGTAGAGTTTTGTATGAATTAGTACTGTTATTCATGTCATTAAAAGTTTCTGCTGTTAAGTATAATTAGTACTGCTAGTTATACTTAATACTGCTGAGTTTCTGCTGTTAGTTATACTTAATACTAATTAGTACGCTAAGTTTATACCTTAATACTGCCTGAGAGTTTCCTTCCCTTCTGCTGGTTTAGTTATTACTTAATACAGCTGGTAAAATTAAAGATTATGCACACCTGTGATATTTGAGAAAATTTATGCCCCATGGCTTTATTTTCTTGGTTATTTGGACTAACATTTTGCAATGAAAAGCAAAGAAAAGTGTTAGTTATGTAAGAATAAAAAACAACAGAGTGATTTGGTGAGAAAAAAGAATTGAGAGAAATTGAGTGAGAATAAAAATCAAAAGAGACTGTGTGAAAAAAAAAATAAAAATTTAAACAAACAGATATAGATGAAATAGGAAAGATAAAAAGTAAATTAAGAAAGTAGAGAGTAGCAAAAAACAAAAATAGATTTAACTATACAGAGTGTTTGGAATGGAATTGAAAGTAATGGTTGTTAGCATAGACATACTACTTACTGATACAAGCTTTAAATTATAACTACTTGAGGCCTAAAGCTACAACTGCTGAGGGTAATTTAATGCTCTGCTAAGGCCATAAACTTAACAACTTGCTGTTGAAAGTTAATAATTGCCTGCTATTGCTAAACTTACACTTTTAATGCTTTTACCTGTCTACATTAATTTAGTCTAAAGTTTTAAGTGTGCTGGTGAAACGTTAATGCTGTTGAGGGTTTTTCATAAATCTTTGATTAAGGGTTTCATTCACAGTTTTTAAACAATATTGATTCAAACATATAGCTCTATAATCCATAAACCCTAACTCAATTTCATCATCTATTATCAAAACCCAACACAATGACGACCCCCTAAAGTGTCGCTGATACCATAATCTGTCGCGTTTTGGAACAAACCCACTAAAAGGGATGGTTTAAGCAAATTGTGGAATTTTCTGAATGCACACATCACCATGAAAATATAATGCTTCACCGTTCACCTCATCACTATATATTATCTCTTGCATAAGAGCAATTTTTGACTACTCTCAAAGTTAAAAGCTAACAATGGTGTGCAAGTTACAGTTCAAGCCTTATTGGAATGGGAAGAAGATACTACGTAACTTAATCACCTGTGAGAAGAGAATCTTCAATCAGGAATACCTGAAGGTGTTGATTGTCCTACCCAATGGCTACCAACTTTGAAACAATTTACGTTTAATGGGGTAAGGCCGCAATAAGACAGGTTCACAAAGAAACATTCACATTACTTCTTTTATTTGGAGTTTTCTCCACTTATTTATAAAGTTCTTTTAAGGCATTCTTTTCACCACAATTGGAACTTCCTTTCCCTTATTCATATTGTTTTAACAATAGGCTTAAGTCCAAAACAACTGCATGGAATTAATTTATGTAGTAACATAGCATTATTCTTATTATCGCTTTGGCAACAATCAAAAGTTTAATTCTTAAAAGAAGCACTCGTTGCTTGTTTTTGAAAGTATCATGAAGAACTTGGATAACGTGGGAAAAATTTTAATGTATCCAAAATTTATACAAGTCTTTTTGGATAAGCAACTGGAAGGGATGTCAAATCACAAGAGAATTTATATTGCACCCTCTCACACTAAGAAGATTTTTAGAAACATGATAAGGGTTGGGAAAGGTTTTTCTGGAAGGGACACACCTTTATTTCCTATAATGATGATACAAGCTTAATAAGAACAAGGTGAAGGTTCAACAATGCCCACTGATACCCAACACACACACACTTTTATTCAACCATCAACATCTCAGCCTCAAATGAAACAAAGATCAAAAAGGCCAAAGAGAAAGGACACTCAGGTATCTCAGTATAGTGTTTATAGTGATAATGTTGCAGATGAGGCTTTCAATGAGGAGATGGATAACAGTTTGGTGAGGGCTGCCACTACTGCTTCTAGCTTAGAAGCAGAGTAGGACAGTGGTAACATCATTAAGACCCGATCCAAGGCAACAGCTAATGAAGCTGGTTCTCAAGGAACTACTTCAGGTGGTGGTCTCAGGCGCCAAGACACCATGAGGGATACAATTGCTCAGCCTTGGTTTGAGAATGTTTCTAAAACATCTAATGATTCACTTCTCACAGGAGTTAACACACCTTAAAGTGATGAGGATAAACTGAAACTTAATGAATTGATGGAATTTTGTACCAAATTGCAACAAAGAGTTCTTGACCTGGAGAACACAAAGACTGCTCAAGCTCAGGAGATTACAAGTTTGAAACTGAGAGTCAAGAAGTTAGAGAAGAAAGGAGGTTCAAGAACTCACAAGCTTAAAAGATTATACAAGGTTGGTAGATCTACAAGAGTGATTGCCTCTGATGAAGCTAGTTTATGTGATCAGGAGGATGCATCCAAACAGGGGAGGAAAATTGATGACATTGATAAAGATGCAGAGATTACATTGGTTGATGAAACTTAGGGGAGGTATGGTAATGATCTAATGTTTGATACATGTGTTCTTGATGATGAAGAAGTGTTTGCAGGACAGGATATGGCTGAAAAAGGGATTAATGTGGCTGAAAAGGAAGTTAGTACTACTGATCTAGTTACTACTGCTGGTGAAGTAGTTACTACTATTTGTGTTGAGATTAGTACTGCCAGTCCAACTGAAACTATAATTGCTGATGATTTGACTCTTGCTCAGACTTTAATAGAGATCGGAAGTGCAAAACCCAAAGTCAAAGGGGTTGTGATAGGAGAGTAGAGTGAATCTACAACAAGAACAAGACCTCAACAACTACCATTAAAAAATAAAGGTAAAGCTATCATAGAAGAGCCAGAGAAACCAACAAAGAGAAAAGATCAAATTAGGCATGATAAGGAAGTTGCTCAAAGACTTCAAGCTCAAATGCAAGCTGAATCAGGGAAGAAGATAGGCTTATAAGACAAAGAGAAGAAGAAGCTAACATTGTTTCATGGGATAATGTGCAAGCAATGATAGATGCTGACTATTAAATGGCTCAACAAATGCAAGCAAAAGAACAAGAAAAGTTAAGTATTGAAGAAAAGTCCAAGTTGTTTGTACAACTCTTAGAAGCAAGAAAGAAACACTTTGCAGCAATGAGAGCTCAAGAAAAGAGGAACAAACCACCAACTAAAGCTCAAAAGATAAAAACAATGTCCACTTATTTGAAAAACATGGCTGGATACAAGCACAATCAATTGAATAACAAAAGCTTTAATGATATTCATAAGTTATTTGACAAAGCTATAAAGAGGGTAAACACATTTGTAGATATGGATACAGAATTGGTGGAAGGCAGTGAATAAGAGCAGAAGGAAGTTCTAAAAGAGCAGGATAAGATCTTCAACAAGAGTCTACCGAGAAGCAGAAGGTGGATGAGGATAGAGAAACAACTGAACTTCAAAGTCTAATGGAGGTCATTCCAAAAAAAGAAGAAGTTGCAATTGATGCTATACCTCTAGCTACCAAGCCTGCAAGCATTGTTGACTGGAAAATTCATAAAGAGGGGAAGAAAAGCTATTACCAGATAATCAGGGCTGATGGAAGTTTAAAGATGTACTTAGTGTTCAGTCATATGCTTAAAAGTTTTGACATAGAAGACTTGGAAACTTTGTACAAGTTGGTAAAAGCTAAGTATAGATCAACAAGACCAGCGGAGGACTTAGATTTAGTTTTATATAGATATTTAAAGACAATGTTTGAACCACATGTAGAGGATAATGTATGGAAAAATCAATCAGACTACAGAGTATTGGATTGGAAGCTATATGATTCATGTGGAGTACATTCATTGAGGAAGCAAAATGTGCACATTCATATGTTGGTAGAAAAGAGATATCCTCTTACAGCACCTACAATCACAGATATGCTAAATAGGAAGCTGCAAGCTGATCATTAAAATGAAATGTGTTATCAACTTCTTAAACTTCTCACAAAATAGCTCAAGAATCAATGAAGTGTTTGGAAGCATCCTCCTGGTGATTATGAAGCTTTTAATGAAGAAACTTGATGATTTTAGAGATAAATATCAAGTTTAGGGGAGGATTATTGGGATTAAAAGACTTCTTGAAGTTACTGCTGCTCAGGTTTGTGTTACTGCTGCTAAGCAAAAGTTAGTGATGTTTATTAACTTTAATGAAAAATATGTTAAGTAGTTAGTGCTGCTAGTATAAAGTTAGTACTAGTAGTTCACAGTTACTACTGCTAGTATATATTAGTACTGCTAGTATAAAGTTAGTACTGGTAGTTCACAGTTACTACTGCTAGTATATATTAGTACTGCTAGTATAAAGTTAGTACTGTTGGTGAAGATTGAAGAAAATATTCTAAGTATTTAATGCTGCTTGTACATAGTTAATGCTGCTGGTGTATCAGTTACTACTGTTGGTGCTAAGTTAATGCTGTTGGTACAAAGTTATAACTGCTCAAAGATTAGACTGCTGAAAGAGTTTCTACTATCAGAGAATGGATAAAGACAGGAGAAAAGATAAAGATTGATTGGAGATCAAGATTTCTTACGTGATAAGTATTAGTTATTTATAGAATAGATCATAGAGAATATTCTAAGTTTTAGGAATATATTGTAAATCGACTAGGACTCCTTGGTGTATAAAAGAAGGTCCTAGCGCATAGAGTTTATCATCACAATCTGGAAATCTTTTGTTTTAATATCGTTATAGCTTCATGGTTTTGTAATCCTAATACTAGTTAGAGCATTCGTATTAATATATTGAAGCTTTGTTTGTTAATCTGTGTATTCATTAGAATTACTATTCTATTGCATATTCTTCTTATTGATCAAAGATTAGATTCCGCATAATCTTCGATATATTTTACAAAGTTTCTATCATAGCTGTGTTGGATTTATCTAGCATAACTAAACTTTACACAAGCTAAGGAATTCAAGATCTATTCAAGTGGGATCAACAGCAGATTATCATTAACACTCTTAATAACCAATCCCATACACCCATTAATCAAAGCTTCGAATATGACCATCAACTCAAACCCACCTCAGATTAACTTTCCACAGTTTAACATCATTTATACGCATTTAAAGTCCAACATTATATTTCAAATCGAGTTTAAGAAAAACACTATAAAAACACATTAACCTAAGTAAAAGACTAATTATTAGTTTCTTGTATTGAGAGTTTACCTCAACTATCAGCTTTATCGTAGAGGTCGTGTGATGAGATGTCATTTTATACACTTTTTCGGGGTCGTTTAACCCCTTAAATCGTGCATTTATGCCCAAAATAGGTACTTAATCGTTCCTTTTCATGAATTTAGCATTTGGAAGGTATTTGGAGGAAATACACGTGACTTAGGCTCATTTGGAGAAGAAATGGACAAGACTACGGACCTACACCAACATCTCTTAAGAATTTCTTCTCAGAAGCTGGATACGGCGTCACAGATTACACGTGACGCTGTCACAACCCATCTCAAGACGGCGTTACAAGATCTCCAGACTGCGTCAGAATGTACGACCCAGTCCATTATCTAGAATATTCTATTCATGACGGCATCACGATTAACATGTGACGTCGTCACATCGATTTTCCTATAAATACAAATCCGTTTTTAGGGTTTTAAGTGTATAACTTAGAGTAAAAGAAAAGGAAGAACCCTAGTTCATTTAGCAGTTGTTAGGGACGATTTTAGGGCCTCAAAACCCTATTGTACTTCCTTAAATTCATGTTTTAATCAAGTAAGACTATCTTAATCATTCAATATGTCTTGTTGTATGATTCTTATCCGTTCTTATTTTATCTTTAACATGCTTGGCTAAAACTTCTATTGTGTTTATTTATGATTGTATGAAACCTAGGATGTATATCTTAGTGATGTTGCTTCTTGTGATGAATATGCATGTTAGGTCTTAGAAAACCAGCTTTTGTCTATATCACTGTTGATATGTCTAGGAAAACATGATTATGTAGAAAGGATATCATCGGGTAATAGTCTTCATACTACCTTGCCCCTTATATGGTTGATCCACTCTTAATATGTTTCAAATGCGTTTAATATACTCTTAGGGGCCTTGCAATAGTCTTCATACTACCTTACTTGTGCGTTGCCTTAACGGAATATTAAATAGACGGCGGGTTCGAGTAATTTGTTCATGACTTAGGAAATAATTACATAGATCATCGCAAGTGTGACAAAGCAACAACACTAGGAGAAGCAATCTAGGGAGTAATACATGATTAAATAAACACAATCTTTTATTATATTGTTATCCACCAGTAGGGTAGTTTAATATTTAGTTTAATAGCTACAACCAACCAATCTCTCAAACATATGATTTACCTGCTTTTACATAAAATATAAAAACACAAAAAAAATCTTCTCTCAACCCTTAAAATTCTGTTAGATCGTTATCAAGCCTTCCCAACCTATTCCCCTAGAGAACGATAACAACCCTCGAGTCTTGCCTATACTACACTACAACGGTTAGGTACACTGCCTAGGGAGTTGTAAAACTTCTTGTAGAAGTCCCTTACGACAACCGCAACAAGTTTTTGCCGCTGCTGCGTGGGGAATAGTTAGGTTTTGATCATAGTTTAGCTTAGTTCTACTTGCTTGAATCCTTTCAAGCAAGATTTAATTTCCGCATATTAGCTTTCTCGTAGTCTATCTGTTCTCTGTGTTATATATCTCGTAAATCCGTCACCATGACGCGTAGCAGCGTTAAGAGGTTAACGAAACCTCTCGACGAACCCGAAAGATAATTCTGGAGGCGTAGGAAAGCCGCCCTACGTTCACATCAAAACGAATCTCTTGCTATAGCCGGAAGAAACCTCTTTGATGATGAAGCATCATCCTCCTACAACACTGGAGCCAAGCCGCCAACGCCTCTAAAGACCTTACACGGACATTCTCATCCTAATTCCTTCGGTTTCCTAAATCTAATTGCCTTCCTAACCGAGCAAACGTGAAGAATCGTCGACTCACGCGACATCTGGTTAATTCAAAACACATGCACATTCCAAGGATAAAAAACAAGGGCCCCCTCTGTCATATTAGGCACTACTTAAGCATCGCCGATAACATACAAGCTGACGGAGCCACACGAGATATATCTAGGTTAAGGTTCTTCCACTTCTCCCTCAAAGGAAAAGCAGCAGAATGGCTTGACAAAATACCTCCAACTCAAGTCACGACGTGGGATCAACTTGTGTCACGATTCCTTGACCATTTCTTTCCGGTAGGACATACCTCGGCCCTTAGAGATTTAATCCTCCGATTCAAACAAGGGGACGACGAACCCATCAAAAGTGTTTGGATCCGTTTTCAGGACTTAATCAATCAGGTTCCCCATCATGGAATACAGAAATGGCTTCTGGTACAAATATTTTACGATAACATATCCCAGGACGACCGTAGGAAACTCGACCAATTCGCCCAATTCCGCTTCGACTCTCTCACCGAATAAGAAGGGTGGAATCGAATTAAATAATATGTCCAATACCAAGACGATCTGTGGGACAAACCATCAACATCCATGAACGTTTCTTTCATTTCAGAAGCAATGCAACCTACACTCGGGGGGCGTTTAAAAAGGGCCTATAATCGAATCTCTTTCCTCGAAACACCTACTCGAGAGGTTGGGCTTAAAAACCCCTACCTGATTTGCGATTACTACGGAGGATCCCATGAGGCTGATGAATGTGAACAGAACAACCCATCCGAGCAGGTATGCTTGTCCGGATAAGACATCTACAATAATCCTTCCTTTCTGAGGTTCTATCAGAACGACGACACCTCACCATGGGGGAACAACAAACGTAAAGAAAAAGGAGAGGATGGCCCTGAATGGATTATTAGAAGTAAGTTTGAGGATGAACTTGCCAACTTCATGCTCGAAAAGAAGTCTCACGCAAAAGGGATAGGAGATATGCTTGTCCAACACCATAAGGAATTGCGTGAACAATACTCCCAAATACTTTCAACAATCAACAAGAGCGAAACTCCTAAACCTGAAGCACCAACTTTTGCCATAACAACTAGATCAGGAATCAGCACACAAGACCTACCTTTTCCGGCCCCGCCACGACCAACGACTGACAACTTCACCGAGGGGGAAACCGAAGATAAAGGCCTTAGGGCGTAGAACCAAGCATTATACAAGAACCCGCCCCTCAGCCATCCATCCTTCACCATCCTTCCAAGTCATCCAATCTACCTTTTCCGTATATATTAAAGAAGCAGAAAAAGGATGATAGGGATGAGCAGTTTCTCTCAATCTTTAAGCATATTCATATCAATCTGCCATTCCTTGAAGCTATGATTCACATGCCAAAGGGAGCCAAGGTTTTAAAAGATCTACTTTCGCATAAAGAGAAACTTAAGAAAGCGGCTCTTCGGTAAAACTTAGTGAGGAGTGTTCCACTATTATTCAAAGGAGTCTGCCCTAAAAAGAAGGGGATCCTGGAAGCTTCACACTGCCATGTCTTATCAGACCTTTAGCAGTCAAGAACGCCCTTGCTGATTTAGGAGCAAGCATAAATCTCATGCCACATTCTCTCTTCCGACGATTAGGGACCTCTAAACTCAAACCTACCAAAATGAATATTCAATTAGCCGATCGATCTATTAAATACCCCATCGGGGTCTGCGAGAATCTATTATTGAAAATAAGCAAGTTCATCTTCCCAGTCGACTTTGTAGTTTTGGAAATGGACGAAAATGAGCTAGTCCCAATCATTCTGGGGAGGCCCTTCCTCGCCACGGCAAGAGCTGTAATTGACGTTCACGAAAGAAAATTAAGTTTAAGGGTCGGAAGTGAAACCGTCACCTTCAATATTGGAAAATCCATGAAATCCAAACACTCCCGTAATGATTACCTATACCGTGCCGATCACACCGCTAAGCTGGTCCAGGAACAATGGGTTGACACAGTAGACCATGATGGATAATGGACTGAAGAAGAAGAAGGGGACGATCCTAACAAGGTGTTTTCAGTCTCCTTCTACCCGAGGACAGAGCCGGTAGAACCACTCGAATGAAAAGCCCTGGAAAATCGACTAAAACCATCAAGCGTGGAACCACCCAAACTCGAATTAAAGGAATTACCCGAACACCTTGAGTACGCTTTCCTCCAAGAAAACAACCAACTCCTAGTGGTCATCTTATCCCCATTATCCTCCGTCGAAAAAACTAGACTCCTCGAGGTTCTTCGGAATCATGGGCGATCGCTTGGAGTATTTAGAACATTAAAGGGATTGACTCATCCTTCTGTACTCACAAAATCCTCATGGAGGACGAGTTCAAACCAAGTGTCCAACCTCAAAGACGAGTTAACCCCAACATCAAAGAAGTAGTAAAAAAGGAAGTCATAAAACTCCTTGACGCAGGATTAATCTATCCCATCTCTGACAGTTCTTGGGTAAGCCCTGTTTAGGTTGTCCTAAAGAAGGGAGGAATGACCGTAGTAAAGAATGAGAAGGATGAACTCATCCTGTAACGGAAGATCATCGGATGGCGCGTTTGTATCGACTATCGTAAGTTGAATTACGCAACCTGGAAAGATTACTTTCCACTTCCGTTCATCTATCAGATGCTCGAACGACTGGTTGGGCATGAATATTACTGCTTCCTAGACGGGTTTTCTGGATACTTTCAAATCCCTATCGCCCCTGAAGATCAATAGAAAACTACATTCACCTGCCCTTACGGGACCTTCGTATACAAACGAATGCCCTTCGGGTTATGCAATGCCCCGACCACTTTTCAACGCTGCATGACAGCTATATTCCTTGGGCTTATCGAGGATAGCATGGAGGTATTCATGGACGATTTTTCAGTCTTTAGTAGCTCTTTCGACCACTGCCTCAAAAACCTTGAGAAGATGTTAAAAATGTGTGAAGAAACCAACCTTGTATTGAATTGGGAAAAATGCCACTTTATGGTAAATGAAGGAATCATCCTTTGCCATAAGGTCTCAAGTTCTAGAATTGAGGTTTATAAAGCAAAGATCGAGGCAATTTCCAAGCTACCATATCCAACGAATGTGAAGGCCATTCGAAGCTTTTTATGACATGATGGTTTCTATAGAAGATTCATAAAATATTTCTCATAAGTCGCACGCCTAATGACCCAGCTCCTAGTTAAAGATGCACCATTCAACTTCTTCAAAGAATGCATCCAAGCATTCGACACATTAAAACGTGAACTAACGCATGCACCAATCATGATCAAGCCAAATTGGTCATTACCATTCGAAATCATGTGCGACGCAAGTGATTATGCTGTCGGGGCAGTGCTAGGACAAAGGATCGACAAACATTTCAAGACCATACACTACGCTAGCAAAACAATAAACGAAGCACAAGAAAACTGCACAACTATCGAAAAGGAGCTTCTGGCTGTTGTCTTTGCATTCGACAAATTTCGTCAATACCTGGTCTTATCCAAGACCATCATTTTCTCGGATCATTCTGCCCTGCGATATCTATTCACAAAACAAGATGCAAAACAATGCCTAATTCGATGGATCTTGCCGCTCAAGGAATTCGATATCGAGATCCGTGATAAGAAAGGTGTTGAAAATCTAGCAGCTGATCATCTCTCCCGACTCGAAAACCCCGACCTTGGGAAGCTAACCAGGGCTGAGATAAGGGACTTATTTCCTGAAGAGCGATTGATGGCAATCTCTGACAAGAATGACGAACCGTGGTATGCCGACTATGCTAACTATTTGGCTAGCCGAGTACTACCCTTCCGATCCACCCGTCAAGAGAAACAAAAATTCTTCAGCGATTTGAGGCATTACTTTTGGGATGAGCCCTTCCTATTCAAACAACGTGCTAACCGAATCATACGAAGATGCGTGGCCAGAGAAGAGGCAGCATAAATTCTTCGACAATGTCACAGCAGACCATCCGGAGGACATCATGACATCTCCACCACCACAAGAAAAGTCTTTGAGGCTGGGTTTTACTGGCCACATATCTTTCGCGATGCACGCAAGTTGGTCCAGGTCTGCGATGCATGTCAGCGAGCAGGAAACATTTCATCAAGGGATGAAACACCTCAAAAATACATCCAAGTCTACGAAATAGTTGATGTGTGGGGGATTGACTTCATGGGACCTTTCCCTTTATTAAACGAAAACAAATATGTCATGGTAGCTATTGACTACGTATCAAAGTGGGTAGAGGCTTAGGCCTTCCCCACCAATGATGCTCGAAACGTAGTAAACTTCCTTAAGAGAATATTCGCACGATTTGGAATACCAAAGGCCCTTATTAGCGATAGGGGTACCCATTTCTGTAACCACCAAATGGAGAAGGCAATGAAAAGATATAGAGTGGTTCACCGATTCTCAACCGCGTATCACCCTCAAACGAACAGGCAAGTCGAGAACATGAACCGAGCAATAAAGCGTATTCTTGAAAAAACCATCAAGAACGATAGGAAAGACTGGTCATACAAATTAGATGATGCATTATTGTGAAGTCTAAAGAGTCGTTGTAAGCTCAGATTGTTTAGATCTTTATCTAGAATAAATAACATTGAAAATAAAATAATGCATAGCAGAAATAACATAATGAACAAAGTTATTTCAACAAGGTTTTTCATTTATATTATTCACTATTCGCCCAAATTCTAGATAATCAATTCTAGAAGGATTACTCTAACTAGTAACAGGATCAATGACACATTGACCTTGGGGCTACACAACAAACTAGACGTCTACATCTCTCTTAATACACACACATATATTTTCTTTGTGTATATCTAAACTATACGCCTATGAATCTCTTTATATAGAGAGATTTCAAGGCTTACAAAGGATAAGAACAAATAATATCTTCCTAACTTTTAATATTATCTTCTATATCTTCTATCTAAATAAGGAGATCTTTTAGTATCTTCAAAATCTTCCATCTTTTAAAGAATTTCAGCTTTGCATTTAAGTCCATTTGTTTCATTCTTTTATTCACTTTGTCTCATCAAATCAAGAATCCTAACAATCTTCCCCTATTTGATGATGACAAAACAAACAAAGTCGTGTACGAACTTCATTATAAAGCCAAAGCTTCCCCTAAAGTTGAGATGTAATCATCTCCTTGAATGAAACAAAACTTCCCCTTAATTCAGATTTCCTTTGTTTCATACCACACCAAGGATCTACACATGAATCAAACCGTAGCAGCATAAACTTAATATTAGAGCAGTACTAACCTTTTTAATCTCAAGCAGTATTAATGAGCAGTTCTAAGCGTAGCAGTACTAACCAATATTAAGCAGTAGAAACACTTTAGTAGTAGCAATAACTTACTACTCTTCTTCCATGCGTGGCAACACTATTCGTTCATTGCCAGTACAAACATATAATGAGCAGTAGTAATGTACCAATAGCAGCCTTAACAATATTATCGTATAAAGGCAGTATTAACAAGCATGAGTAGTATGAATAAATCGTTGGCAGCATAAATTCATGTAACTGGCAGCATTAACGCATATGGGCAGTACTAAAATAGATTAGCAGCATTAACTTTCCTTGAACGAGCAGTACTAACTTGTATTGGCAGTATAAAGTGCTCCTTCCTCCCATACCTTTTGAGACAATTTTTAGCGTCAGTAAAGCACCAATATTTACGATCACCAGTAGTACTGTATCTCGTGGCAGTAGTAACCACCAACGAGCAGTACAATACAACCACTGTTTAAGGATACCTTTTTTTAAGTATCCAGACGACACTTTTTTGTGTCACAAAGCTGTCACTAGGCTGTCACTAATTCATCATTCTCATCAACTGCTAATGATTCTTTTCATAGAATAAGTTCTAAAGAACTCTTGAATTATGTAACCAAGAACCACAATCAGCAACCATCTTGTTGTTACAAACCAATCTACAACAATTATGAACAAACTTCCTGTTATATCGAATTAGGGTTGCTAAAAAACCTTAATATCACCAGATTCGACATGATAACCAAGACAGAAAATTCGTACCTCTTTTCCATGATAGATGTGACACCAAAATACCTTATAGATCTTAGATTACGAGCCCCATGGCTTTGATACCAATTGTGAAGTCCAAAGAATCATTGTAAGCTCAGATTGTATAGATTTTTATCTATGATAAATAACATTGAACATAGAATAATGCATAGTGGAAATAGCATAATGAACAAAGTTATTTCAACAAGGTTTTTCATTCATATTATTCACTATTTGCCCCAATTCTAGATGATCAATTCTAGAACGATTACTCTAACTAGTAACAGGATCAATGGCACATTGACCATGGGGCTACACAACAAACTATACGTCTACATCACTCTTGATACACACACATGTTTTCTTTGTGTATATCTAAACTACACGCCTATGAATCTCTTTATATAGAGAGATTTCAAGGCTTACAAAGGATAAGAACAAATAATATCTTCCTAACTTTTAATATTATATTTTATATCTTCTATCTGAATAAGGAGATCTTCTAGTATTTTCAAAATCTTCCATCTTTTGAAGAATACTAGCTTTGCATTTAAGTCCTTTTGTTTTATTCTTTTATTCACTTTGTCTCATCAAATCAAGAATCCCAACAATTATGGGCATTCCGGACAGCGTTTAAAACTCCACCCCCGTTTAGGATAATTTACGGCAAGGCATGCCATCTTCTTGTCAAATTGGAACATAAAGCCTATTGGGCCATAAAAAACTGCAACATGGACCTTACAAAGGCTGGAGAAAACTAGTTCTTACAGATTAATGAGTTGGACAAAATGAGGCTGGACACCTACGAATCATCCATCCTATAAGGAAAGAACAAAAAGGTGGTACGATAAACGAATAAAATTGCCAATTCACTATGAAAAAGGCGATAAGGTACTACTCTTCCATTCACGTTTAAGACTATTCCTCGAGAAACTAAAGTCAAGATGGTATGGACCATTTTCAGTAAGTAAAGACATGCAAAATGGGGCGATTGAGTTGTACGATGAAAAAGGAAGTGAATTTATCGTAAATAAACAACGGGTGAAGCCGTATCAAAAGAATGTATTGGACACAAACAAAGATGCTGATGTAACTTTGGATGATGAAGGAGAAGTTACGTAAGAACGTGTGACTTCGAGTCTAGCTACAAGACTCATAAATAAAGAAAAGCGCTTCTTGGGAGGCAACCCAATTTTACTTTTCCTGCACATTAGGAGTGTCATGTGTTTTATTCTTTTCAGCTTATTCTATCATGTTCGAACTATATCTTGTTATCATGCTTTGTATTATTTTTAACCTCGTCTTAATTTCAATCAAATGTATTTTACAAATAATAAGTGTAGAGGAATCTATCTGGTTTTTGAACCAAGTTCAAGCATGTTAAATAATTTGTTTAGATTAATTCGCGTCAGTTTCGAGTCATATGAGTAAATTGTCAAATCTTAGGTTTTATGCAGCTATTTGTACAAGAATTAACTTATGGAATCAAGTGCAGGAAATTTTTCATCAAAAACAAAAATTTTGTTTTCACAGAACGTGGAGACGGCGTCACAATTTACAGGCGACGCCGTCACCACGACACTTGTGATGGGGGTCAGGATTTTCCTGACGGCGTCAAACGCCCAGGTCCAGAAAACTTAAAGTTTTTAATTACTTTTGAAAATAAAACTTGTATAACATTTAAAATATGTAATCTTTTGTTATAAACCTGCAAAAACCAATAAGTTTGATAATTCTCTCATCATATCTTTACTGCTTTATCGAGTCAAACCCTAAATTCATATTGTATATTTGTATATCACACATTTTATGCTTGGTGTAGTTGTCTTTGTCTTTGATTACAGGTTATATTTGATGAGAAGAAGCTTGGAAATTCTTAGGAAGTTTCATTGGACAATTCTTGGATGACGATTTAACCAGTTATCGCATGTTTCTTCTCCATTATTGAGCAAACCAGGGGAGTACTAGTTTCTTTTCCTTGTTTTCTATTCCCTTTATTCGTTTTTACGCGTACTTTTATAGAACATTGGGGACAATGTTTAACTTAACTATAGGGGAAATAAGCCTTAGAAACTATTCTTTCATTTGCTATTTGCTTTGTCTTTAAAATAATGGGTAATATATCAAAACATAGCATAAGAGGTGATTCTGACCCAAATTTATTTTTTTTATGATACATACCGATGAAAACCAAGTATTCATGGATAAGAATTTATATTACTAGCACAAAAACCCTCAAATTCCACCCCCCAAAATGTGAGGTTCGCGTTAAGGAGTGAGCAATCATGTGTGTCTATTCCGTCGTTACGGATGTGTATGCGTGGTATTGTCGCCTTTTCTGGAACATTGGTATTGGTTACTTTAGGATTATGAGAGTGTACGGGTAGTATATTAAATTTTAGAACTTGTTTTTATGATGCATCATGAGACTGCATAGTAAGTGTTAGGATTTTCTTGATAAGAGGCGTTAGGATTAACCTATGTTTTAAACGTGTAATTTTTATGATGGTCACACCGATCATATAACTATCCCACACCCTTGCCATGCACTCACCTTTAGTGCAGGATACCCCTAGTACAACCCTCCGAGCCTATCCTTTTTCATGGTTCTCGTAATTTTCTAGTTAAGCCAGACTACTAATGAAGAACATTATCACCCTTAAACCAATCGTTACACCAAAATAGTCTTAGCCCACCTTGTATGCACTCATCTTTAGTACATTATTATTTTAACCCAAGTTAATTATTTGAGTACACGGTTGCTAAGTCCTTATCCTTGTAAATACTGTTTTGGGACGATTGGGATTCATGATAGTATTTATTTCGCGGAAGAATAGGGAAGAAAAGTTAAGTCAATACCCCCATATATTTGTTAGATGATCTCCATGTTATTTTGATTCACCTCAAATCGGTTTATTAGTTAGATTGTAAATATCGAGCATGTAAAAGCTCAAGTGTAGGGGTACGTGTTATAAACCCCAAGTTATGATGTATTATGTTATTAAAAAAAGAGATTGATGAAGAGTTGTGTAGAGTTTGTATATCTTCGTCCGAGTCTTGGCTTAGCAACCAACCCAGCATGTATTCGTGTAAATAATTAGCTAACCCTTCCACTCCAAATTCACCCAAAGCCTCCTAAATGTATCCCATACATTTCCGTTTCCATTATATGTTATCTTACACCTATAGCCCACAACCCTTTAAAAAGACCTCTTAGATAGTAATGAATAATGCTTGCGCCTAGCGGTGGAGGTTTGATCCTTTACCAAGCCTTTGGTAATTTTATGCTATGACAGGTAATGAGTGTTGATTTTCTGTTTCCCCCTTATGTTATAATTTATTATACACCTAAGTGAAAAGGAGAATCCCAAACACTTATGTGAGGTGCTAGTATTTACTCTTCGTGCTTTTAATTACAAGGTCTAGAAGGTTGTGTTGTAAAATACTTTTAAAGAATATGTAAAAATGACCCTCATGTTGTTATTGTCTAGGTAAAAAAGCCCATTTACTTGAGGACAAGCAAATCCCAAGTGTAGGGATATTTGATGAGGTGTCCTTTTATACACTTTTCCGGGGTCGTTTAACCCCCTAAACCGTGCATTTATGCCCAAAATAGGTACTTAATTATTCCTTTTCAGGTATTCAGCATTTGGAAGGCATTTAGAGGAAATACACGTGACTTGGGCTCATTTGGAGAAGAAACGAACAAGACTACGGACCTACACCAACATCTCTCAAGAATTTCTACTCAGAAGCTAGAGACGGCGTCACAGATCACATGTAACGTCGTCTTAACTCATCTCAAGACGGTGTCACAAGATCTCCAGACGACATCAGAATGCATTACCCAGCCCATTATCTAGAATATACTATTCATGATGGCGTCACGATTAACACGCGACGCCGTTACATCGATTTTCCTATATATACAAATCCGTTTTTAGGGTTTTAAGTGTGTAACTTTAGAGTAAAAGAAAGGGACGAACCCTAGTTCATTTAGCAGCTGTTAGGGATAATTTTTGGGCCTCAAAACCCTATTGTACTTCTTTCAATTCATGTTTTAATCAAGTAAGACTATCTTAATCAGTCAATATGTCTTGTTGTGTGATTATTATCTGTTCTTACTTTATCTTTAACATGGTTGGCTAAACCTTCCATTGTGTTTATTTATGATTATATGAAACCTAGGATGTAGATCTTAGTGGTCTTGCTTCATGTGACGAATATGCATGTTAGGTCTTAGAAAACTAGCTTTTGTCTGTATCGCTGTTAATATGTCTAGGAAAACATGATTGTGTAAAAAGGATACCATCGGGTAACAGTCTTCATACTACCTTGCCCCTTATATGGTTGGTCCACTCTTAATATATTTAAAATGCATTTAATTTACTCTTAGAGGCCTTGTAATAGTCTTCATATTACCTTACTTGTGCATTGCCTTAACGGAATATTAAATAGACGGCAGGTTCGTGTAATTCGTTCATGACTTAGGAAATAATTACTTAGATCCTCACAAGTGTGACAAAGCAACAACATTAGGAGAAGCAATCTAGAGAGTAATACATGATTAAATAAACACAATATTTTATTATATTGTTATCACCATTAGCCTAGTTTATATTTAGTTTGATAGCTAAAACCAACCAATCTCTTAAATATATGATTTACTGCTTTCATAAAATATAAAAATAAAAAAAGAATCTTCTCTCAACCCTTAGAATTCTGTTAGACCATGATCAAAACCTTCACAACCTATTCCCCTAGAGAACAATAACAACCCCCCGAGTCTTGCTTATACTATACTACAACGGTTAGGTACACTGCCTAGGGAGTTTTAAAACTTCTTGTAGAAGTCCCTTACGACAACCGCAACATTTGATTATCACTTATATCTTAAATCATGTCTTTAATTCCTTTTGTTGATTTTGATTTCTATTGTTTGAGTATGCTTGGCTAATTCATCTAGTATTTATTTGGGTATGGATGAACCTTGTCATTGATTGATTGTTGGGACTTAAAAGACTTCAAGGATTCTTAGAGTTACTACTGCTCAGTACTGCTGGTACAAAAGTTTATGCTGCTGGATTACAACTGCTAGAAGACTTACTACTGCCAAGAGGATAAAGATGG
>BQNB010016994.1:35103-70714 GCA_026074375.1 Tanacetum coccineum | reverse complement strand
GGGTATGCTAAGGTGTAATGGTGAAACGAAACATATACAATTTGGGTTTTAAACAAGGAATGGCTCAACAAGTTATTCACAGGAGGTCGACAAGTCGGTGTAACAAGCCGATAAACACGCACAACAATTCACATATGGGATAATTTAGGTGTAAATCCTAAAATATTGCCTTCTTGAACTATCTATCCCTATCACTAGATTAGGTCTCGAAATAATATACATGCCAAGTTCTAAAGTCTACAATACTATCGACACACTCATATTTGGTGGATTTATGTAATAATATATGAAAATGGAATTATAAGGCAAACCTCACCAATGGAAATCATGGGTAATTTGTGCCCGGCAAAGATTTATTCTAGTTTTAGTAAGAAAAACATGTCAAAATTTTTTGAAAATGGCATAATTTTTCAAAAATAAACTAGAAAATCAAAGGCAATTATAGGTCAAGTAGTAATTCTACTCCCATCTCTCAACTTGGTTTGTATAATATCCCTATTATACATTTAAGGAAATGAAAATTTAAAAACAAGAGTAGAATTAAAATAGAGGACTTCCCTGAGTATTGCTCTGCACAACCATAGCTTAATGTCATGACAAGTACTCTTGTCTTGAAAATCCTTAGCAAACTCGTGTTCCTGAAATCACTTAACAAACCTAATGCATTAAACATCCAAATAAATGAAATATGGAAAACCTAACTCACTTTCGTAGGAATCACGGTTGCATTTAGCATATGCAACAAGCGTTTTAAATCACTTGGTGTCCAGAGTGGACGAGTGAAGTCTCGTGAGGGTTTCTAGTGAACTTACCCATAAAGTTCATTTAGTAAATGTACACGATTTTTTGAAATTCTAAATTATTTTCAAAAATAATTAATGTTGCAAGTTTGAACTATGGCGTAGTTCATATGTGGAGCTACGCCGTAGTTATATGAATAAAAATAAGGCTTAAAATTCCCAGACCAACTACGGCGTAGTTTAAGGGTTGAACTACGCCGTAGTTACAATTTTAAAAAATAAAATTTTGGGATTCTGGCCTAACTATGGCGTAGTTAAAGTATCCAACTACGCTGTAGTTGTAATCTGCAACTACTTTCTAAATACTTAACCACAGGCCGAGGTGATCTCGATCATCCATTTCTTGGCTGTAGCATTCTGCAAACAAAGTTAGAAAAACACAAATACCAGACTAAATGCAAAAATTAAATGAAAGAGGAGGACACAAGAAGGGTTGTCTCTCGACAAGCACTTTTGTTTACTACCGAGTCTTTAAGATAGACTCAATTTGGCCTACGTTGTTTCATGCACACTTACATGTCCTCGGTTGATACAGTCAATCACCTCCTCATCTCTTTTATACTCATTTCCTAAGTGTAGACATCCCTTATAGAATTCCTTGATTTTTTGGTAGGGGTGATAGATCTATTTTGCCTTATCTTCTTCGTTAATCCTTAAGAGAGGTGCCATCATGTTATGCTGCGTAGTAGTCAGCTTACTAAACTTACTCAATGCCCGTGACATGTTAAAAATGGTCGTATCATTGCTAATTTTAAACCATAGTATCACCTCAGTAACATCTTCCTCTAATCCTACACATTCCTTAAAGGGTTTTCCAAACAGGACTTCCGTTAACCCTTTTTCTATTAACTCATTTACATTCTCTAAGATAATGAAATCGATTAAGAAAGAGTGGCATCCCACGAACACGTGTAAGTTTTTCGCAACCCCAACAAAATTGTTTCCTGTGTAAACAAGTTCTTGACTTATAACCTTATTGTAACATGACATAGACATCACATTGACATGGGAGATTGGATCTATGTAGGCGTTAAAATTCACAAACCCTATTTTGCAAGTAATCTGTAGGTTATAAGGGTTTTGTTTATGAATCCTATTTTTGACCTCAAGATATTGAGGTCTTAATGGTGGGTTAATCTCCTGTGATATCACAGGATCTTGAGAATCCTAAAAAATTTCTATCCCTTCTCCCAAATCTTCCAGTCTAATCTCCATTTCATCATTGGAGTCTAGGAGTACTTCTAAAGAATCCTAGTCAATCGTTGGTAATAAATCATTTTCCTCTAAGAAGTCTCCTAAATCCGCGTTTATGTCATCGTTCATCAGAAACTCTTTTAGACCTTGGGGTCATCAAAACCTTCGGGTACTTGAAAATCATTAATTGCACAAATAGATAATGGGGTCTTCCCCTCGTTAGCATTGCAAACAACTTTTTCTGTTCCCACTTCCAGAGAGATTTTCCTGCCAAAAACATCAATCCTAGCGTGAGCAGTAGCAAGCACGAGTCTTCCTAGAATTATTGGTACCTTATTATCTTCCACAATGTCAAGGATCACAAAATCCATAGAGAAAATGAATTTATCAATTTTTACCAAAACTGTTTCCACTATTCCTTTAGGAGATTGCATAGACCTGTCTGCCATTTCAATCACCATACTAATTGATTTAAGGGTTCCAAGACCTAATCATTTAAACATTAAGAATGGCATGACACTAATGCTTGCTCCTAAATCCGCTAGTGCATTGCTAACCATGGTATTACCAATAATGCAGGGGAGGATAAAGCTTCCTTGGTCCTTTTCGTTAGGTGGAAGCTTGTTTTGTAAGACAGTCAAACATCGAGCGTTCAACTTTACCGTAGACACTTCTTGAATTTTATCTTCTTGGACCCCAGTTCTTGTAAACATTTGGTGTAGTTTGACATTTTCCTAATGGTGTTGATCAACGGAGTGTTAACTGGTTCCTTTTCTATACTTTCCAGTAATCTTTCTCCCTTATCTTGTTCTTCTTTGATACGTCTTTTCACTTTTTCAGCAAAAGTTCCTGGTTCTTTAGTAGGAGTTTTGTAGGGGAATCCATCTTTTTCTCCTATTTTCTTTATGATTTCTTGCCCAGTGGACTTTGTACAATGAACTAAGTTAGAATTAACATTAAGGGGACTAATGATTGTGCTACCTTTCATATCTAAGGTCTTATCTTGATTCAGTTTATTATGAGTTTTGACCGCTTGAGCCAGCCGCACAACATTTTCTTCGAGGCCCTTGATTGCATAATCGTGTCTCCTAAGGTTTTTGTTCGTGTTTTCTCTAAATCTTTTCATCCATTCATAAAAAATGTCTTGCCTTTTACATGACTCTTCTAGAAATTTTCCAAGTATTTCTTTAAGTCTAGGACTATTTCCCAAGGGTGAGTTGTTACCTGGTGTCACCATAAGACTGCCCTCTCTAGACTCAGTTTCCTTGACACATTTCACCTCTTCACTTGAAAGGTAATATATTTCATCCCTTGGTTCATACCATCCCTTGATCGCGTGAGCATTTTCCTTATGATTTCGCATGTTGCGATTTAGATTTTTAAGTTTATTTGTTATCGTGCTCATCTGGTTTGAGTTATATCCTCTCGTTTCTCTATTACTTTCCTCCTCGTGCCATTTATAAGAATGATCAACAATTTCTTAAATTATCACCAAGGCCCTTCTGGGTGTTAGTCTCGAAATTGGTTCATGAGAATCTAACATTTGAAGGGTGGAAATTTCAAGACCCTTATAAAAGGTATTTACCTTCTGGTAATCGTTGAGATCGTGTGTGGGGCATTTAAAGAGATCATCATTGTATCTCTCCCACGCTTGATATAACGTCTCTCTTCCTTCCTGTCTAAAGTTAAGTATTTCCTCTAGTCGTCTAGAAGTTTTAGAAGGTGGACAAAATCTTAGAATGAAAATCCGTTTCAGTAAATCCCATATGTTTATTATTTCTGTAGGTGCTTGGTCCAACCATCTTTTTGTCCTTCCAGTTAGCGTGAGAGGGAATACCCATAATATAACCGCATCTCCTGAAACTCCCAGAGTGTTAAATAAACTAGCGATCTCCAATATCATTCCCACATGTTCATGTGCATCTTCATTTTTATTCCCCGAGAAAGTATTATCCCTTAGCTTTCTTATAAACTGACCTTTAATTTCAAAATCCACATTTCTTTCGATCTCAAGTCTCCTGACTCCTCTCCGTGTATCACCACGATCGAGAGCCAAGTATAGCTCCATTGTAAGTGACTAAATATCAACTTCTCCCATTTCTTCAGATTCGCATATGACCGTTTAGATTCGTAGAAAGAATAGATGTTATGGATTGAAATGAGCGTGGTATCCTTCCTGGCTCAGACTTGCCTTTCTGGATTTGTGAAAGGGGTAAATATCTTAGTGTTGATATTTTGAGTCATTCCTGACAAAAACAATGATTAGTAGAAAAAGGAATGAACAAATTATGAAAGTTTAAATTATAAACTATTCTTAGCTCCCCGACAACGACGCCAAAAACTTGATGCGTATAAGCGTTTAAATTAATTTCTCAAATTTTAAATTTATAAAACTTGTCTACCCATGGTCTACAACGCAATAACGGGCAGAGAACCCGATCGTGTGTAATGTAAGATTGGTAAATCTGAGGTCGTCCCAATAGCTAAGTGTTTTAGTTCTAATTTGAATATGTCACATATTAAAATGGTTTGAATTATGATTTAAAAGAATTAAAGTAAATAAAACGCGGAATTAAAATATGATAATTGATCAGGGAGAAGATCGTACTAGCCTAGTTACTCCTTTGTTATAGTTAAAATAGTGTTTCCTAGTGCAATGTCTACTTATCGCTTATGGTGGTTTTGATATCGACAGGCCCGATTGGGCATCAAAACCTGTCCTATGTATCCTATGATCTTAGGTCCCTGTTGGCCATGAAGGGTGAGTATCCAGTCTATAGTGATTAACCCTCAACTATCCTAAAGACCTGTCTAATGCCAATAATCCCACTTCTTGGTTATAAACCCTCCTGGAAGAGTTTCCCATATTTTATAAGTACTTATCATATTGTAGGCGGTGATATGAGCAATCCCTACACTAAGGATAGTTGTCAACCTATCCGTAGTACCCGATTAACCCTTAATTCAACAGGTAAGCCTACTATAAGGTCTAATAGGATCTACACTAGCATCAATACTACCAAAACTCGGGGATCATGCAACCGGAAATAAGGATATCCTATAAACGATAATTCAACATGAAACAAGCATAAAAACCATAACAAAATCATAACAAGGCTAGCACTTAAGGTGCTTAGCCATTCATACTACAGATAACACAAGAAATAATGAAGGAATTCTAGATTTAAATAAACATTATAATCTTACAAAGTCTGTGATGAATGATTAATACAAGAAATTAGTAAAATGATTTCTCCCTTAGACTAGTAAATGATAGAGCCGAATTCTTCTTTCCTTGGAAGCCCTAGTAGATCCCTAGAATTCCGCTCTAAGTGAATGATACGAATGAGCAAGGAATGGGCCTCTATTTATAATATTCAACTCAACTACGGCGTAGTTGAGGGTACGAATTATGCCGTAGTTGTTGATAACATCAAATAACATCACTTTTATAGCATAATTTATCTCATGTAAATAACCCATTTTGTTTAAATTATTGCAAAGAATTGTTACTTAATCATTTACATTTAAGAATTGTAGTAATTATGGAGTACTTGGTGAAGATTAGCAAAAAGGCATGCATTCTGGAGCTTAAACGAAGAAATATGAAGATTACTGTTCTGACATCCAATACGCCATATCCTTCAAGGAAGATACGCCGTATCTGTGCCTGAACTTTAAAAAAGACCACGAAGGAAACAAGATTAATACGCATTATCTAGGAAAGACTAATACGTCGTATTCAAGCTATGAAAATAAAATATTCTGGAAGATATCAAATGTGGTCCCTACTCTAAGAAACCCCCGATACGCCGTATTGACCTCAGTCAATACGCCGTATCAACCATATTCCAGACCTTATAAATAGAAAACTCAAAAACAAGTTTTTAGTGTGGTAAATCATATTTTCGATACCTAAACCATAAAAGTCAATTTTCAGAGGAGAAAAAATGCAGAAGAGGTCTTGCAACGTATTTAATTCCATAGGAAACAACTTGTAATCTCATTTACTCTTGTAATCGTTCAGTTTTTGGTATCATTCGTTAACTCGGTTAGTTTACCTTGGCTAAATTATAACTTTTGTATTGATTATGATGTTTGAAGGCTAATACCTTCGGGTATTAGCCATTATTATAAAGATTTGAATGTTTGGTTTGTTTATCTCAATTGCTTAATTTATCATTGATTGCTTGTTTATGTTTATCAGTTTATGCTTGTTTACGTGCTTTTGTATGCGACCTATCATTCAACTGGATCTAGTGATATGGACCAAGTAATCAAGATGCCGGGATGGCTCTCCATATAGTAATTTATACATCTAGACCGATAGGATCAAAAATAACAACCTATCTTTGCCCTTAGATTGTGAGCTTAGTTAGACCAGTAGGTGACCCTTGGGATCAACGAGTACGTTCTTAATTAATTGGTAGAGACTTGGTTAGTGGACTACTAGTGTATGAATTGCCGTTAAACAGTAAGTGGGTAAAGTCTCCATGAGCTAGGGTTTAACAAGATCACCATTACTTTAATCCCTAAGATAGATTATAAACAACAAATAAGGATGCTTTATACGGATACGTTTAACTGTGACAGGATTCTTCGTATCTAGGTCTTAGGAAGAAGTACCGCCTAAGTCTTAAGAATGATATGCTGCCTCGAGATAAGTAATCATTGAACTAAATAAACAAACCAACGTTCTGATTGGATTCATAATGGTTAATACAGTTTTCTTATATTTACTTAGACCTCTCTTTTATCTTCTTTTAATTTGCTTGCGTGAGTTTTAGTATCTTAAGTTGATTTTAGTCACCACAAAACCCGTGCCAGTCTCTCAGGCTGAAAACCCCCTTATCCGTTAAATTTAGGATTAATATAGGTTTAGCATAGGTTTAACATAGAATAGAATTAACTTAGTTTAAATAACCAAAATATTAATAAATTAAAAGATTGTTTCTGGCTCTTAGTGATCGACACCCTACTTACCACGAAACTTCCATCTGACCGGGTACACTGCCTGTTAAAGTGTTATTTTTTATAAAGTCAGAAAGATATAAATTTAAAACTTGAAATCATAAAATTACACCCCTCACTACAACACATCAAGTTTTTGGCGCCGCTGTCGGGGAGTGAAAATTTAATCTTGATTTTTATTTGATATTTTGGTTTTTAACATTAGATTAGTCTAACCTTTAGGATTAATGTAATTTAGATTAGTGTACAATTTTGTATATTCTGTATATATGTGTATTTATTTTCTTTTATATTTGCTTAGTTTAATTGTTTGTGTGATTTAATTGTTTTCTAATACACTGTTCTGGTCGATAACCTGATACGGCGTATCCACTTCCATTGGATACGACGTATCCAACCTTCTTATCCAATACAATGTATTCGTTCAAAAGATTAATAAGGCATATTCAGATCCATTGAATACGGCGTATCAATCATCTGATACACTAACATAAGCCTTAAAATTCGTATTTGATTTTCGTGCCTAATATTTTTTTATCTTTCTTAAGAGCAAATCCTGCTGATATTTTTACCTTTGTTATAGATAGTAATTATCAGAGCTAGTTGATTGAAGAAAGTAATGGCAGATGACGAGATGAAACCAACCATGAAAGAATTCGCATCTAATGACCAAGAAAATTATTATTCAGGAATTACAAGTATTAAGGTGAATGGAAAGACTACTTATGAGCTGAAAGGAAAATTCCTTGATGATTTGCACAATAATGCCTTTAGTGGAACTAATGGGGAAGACGCGGTTGAGCATATCGAATACTTCTTGAGAATTGTTGACCCAATTGATTTACACAATGTAAATTAGGATAAACTTAGAGTTCTTATTTTCCCAATCTCATTGGTTGGAGATGCATGGAAATGGTTTGATGAGATTAAAGGATCAATTAATAGTTGGGTTGATTTAACTGCTAAATTTTTCAAAAAATACTACTCGCCTTCTCGCACTGACCGGATTAACTCCCCCATAACAAAGTGGGACCCCGCTAACCGAAAGTTTGAAAACGGGTTGACCTCAAAGTTTGTGAACTATAAGACAATGGATATATTCACTAAAGGAGCTTTGTGGGATTATTGGAAAACAAGAAGTGATGAAACTGAGCCAACGAATGAAAAGTTTCCCAATCTTAAGAAAGAATACTGGAATGATGAGGATGAAACTGCCGAAATCTTTAAAATAGAAACATATATTTTTGACTACGAGTCACCTCTTTGTATGGCATTCAACGAGTTTAATTATCTTCTTAAGGTTGATCTGGAGTTATTTACTTATGATATTAAAAGGACAGAGAATTACGATGATTATATGAACAAATTCAATGATGAGTTTGAGAACCTTGGGATGAAGATGGTGTACCTTACGAAATTAGGGATCATATTTGCGAACCTTTCCGTTTCAAAAATGGGAGAATAAAATAGCCCACTTGTAGTTTAAATGAAGATGGATTTTGAAATGATAGAGAATTAACGGGAATGGTTCGAGTAGGTTATATGACATATTTTCAAGATCATAAATGGTATAATGATTTGATGGACGGATCTTTAAAGAAGAAGCGCTTGAACAAAAATCCATTTATGAGGAATCATGGGGAGATGCGAAACAAAGCGTGATAAATTTTTACGGATGGTTAAAGAAGACTTTCAGAAACTTCCACAAACTTAATTATGGATTATTGGAGAAGCTTCAAGATTATTGGTGGAAAGTGAACGAACATGAATGCTTTCCATTTGCTAACTAGAGAAATTACATAAGAGGACCATACACAAATTACTACAGTAATTTTCTTGACGAGATGAAACATGAAGAGGAAGAAAGATGTGAAGTGTTTGATGATCATGAACGGCCAGTTTGCTATATAAGAAGATTCGAGATGATCAAGTATTCATTCAGGGATGACAAAGAGTATGTGGCTATAAAAGAAAATGAATACGATGATTTGACGAATACAAGCAAGGAAGCAATCCACGCATATCAAGAAATCTTTCGCATGATGGACGAAGGATGGATGGTGACGCGAATGGAGTGAAGAAAGCTAGAAGGAAAAAGTCTAACTTAAAGACTAGCTGAAAGAAAAGTGCTTCTCAGGAGACAACCCGAATTGTTATTTATTTTTATCGAGTCTGTCTTCCCAGACATCAATATGGCGTGTCCGCTCCATACCATACGGCGTATTGAATGTCTGGACATTATCAGTCCTTTATTTTTATGCTCTTTAAACATTATTGTCAGTTCTGGCAATACGGCGTATTCATGTACATGATACGGCGTATTCAACAGACTAACCCGTATTTAGATATTTTTTACAGGTTTCTCAATACGGTGTATTCCAGTTTATGGATACGGCGTATTGGTCTCCTATACAGTTTATTTAGCTTATTTAATTAACCGTAGATACCCGAGATAGGATTTTGCAAGTTTTTCCTATATTTTGCACATGACCTCGCTGCAAAGAAATTGACGAAGTTGGTGAAGTATCGATCATTTGGATCGTATGTGTGATTGTAGTCATGCTGAAATACAGATGCATTTACAACACACATTCTTCCTCATAAACTCAACTTGGAGAATCTACCGAGTAAAACATTAGGGGAGTTTCTTATTCCGATTATATTAATTCCCGTTTTTAATGTTTTATCTATACATCGAGGACGTTGTATAATTCAAGTGGGGGAATGGGAATTAGAATGTATACTTGTCCTATTTTTCACACTAAAATGCTTATATTATGCTCAAATTTTAAAAAATTTTAAGCATACTTTTATGAAATTACTTGTTACATAACCTGCACACAATAACCCTTATTAGATATTGTGAGGATTTAACCTTATCCATTTCCAAATGTTTACCCAAATTTCACAAAATATGAGTGTGCCGGTGATGTTGTAGACTTTAGAACTTGGCTTGGTATATCTATTCGAGACCACAATAATGAGTATTATGGATTTAGATGGAGTAACTTGTTTAAATTGGTAAATTTCTAGGATTACACCCAAAAAGCCTTTATATGTTGTTTTATTAACTAACTACACTGGTTAGTTAGATCCCCGTATAAACCCTTTGTTTATTCTCATCTTAAGAGTAAGATACCCATAGAAAAACCAATAGAGCCAATCCTTTAGGAATTACACCAACTGTTTATTTTGTTACACCTTTACACCTTAGCCTACCCTGTTAGATTAAGTCCATTTATCAGTTGCTAGTTGCTTAAAGTGTAAAGTATGTATTTCCCGAGTCTTGTGTTAATTTTCTATCTTTGGTACGGTTGGAAAGAAATGTTCACATTGCAAATGGGAATGTATAAAGTAGTCAAAACTCATGTATTTTTACTACCAACACAATTATTGGTATGTCCGAAGAATAAAGAATTATCAAAGGAATTATCCGAAGTTATTATGATCGTGCAGATGGTGAAATTACACCGAGTTTTGTAGTTAGTATATGAAAAAAAATTAAAAAAATCACAACAAAAAAGAGGAGGAAAGTTTAAAGATAATCGTTTTGCAAAATCTTAGACCGAAGGAATTATATGAAGGATCGATTATTCGTTGATACGTCTATAAGTCAACGATGTAAAGTTTTGTATAAAGTGGTAGATATCTTTTGTATAAAGTGGTAGATATCGCCACTTGATTTTGTAAAAGTATGTATAGTATGGATGATTGGGAAGTTGCCATTACGAGAATGCCAACTAAGGTGTTTTTGTTGTTATATGATCAAGCGTTTATGTATATATTTTTGTGTCTTTACCATGGGAACGGTCAGGAAAGTATCTAGCAACTTGTACCTTATTTGTTCGGACTTAGTCTATTTGTGTCTATCCAATTGTTATGGGTGTGTATGTGTGATCTTGTCACCTTTTCTGGAATATTGGTATCGATAGAGATTAGAAAGAGTGATCAGCCCTTAAAGCCTTTTAAACCCAATTTACATTTCTAAACTTGTTACTCCTTAGCTTTAGTGGTAGAGATGTGTATCCTTGCCAAGCTTATGATAGAATACTCGTCACGAACGAGCAATTGAGCGAATTGATACATGTTACCATATAGTTTGTCGAGTGATTTGAGTGTTTTCATCTTTCTCTTCGTGAGGTGGTTTGATTTGTTGTACTAGTATTAAATCGAAATAAATGCTTTAAAAGGAAAAAATCCTTTGGGATACATTTTCATAAATTTCTAAAGACTACTTGAGGGCAAGTAGGATTTAAGTGAAGGATATTTGATGACATCATATAACATCACTTTTATAGCATCATTTATCCCATGTAAATTACCCATTTTGTATAATTATTGCAAGAATTGATACTTAATCGTTTATATTTGAGATTTGCAGTAACTATGGAGTACTTTGTGAAGATTAGCGAAAAGGCACGCATTTTGGAGCTTAAACGAAGAGATCTGAAGTATACTGTTCTGACATTCTTTAACGCCGTATCATCTAGGAAGGGATACGGCGTTTCTGTGCCTGCACTTACACAGAAACCACGAAAAGACCTACAAGCGTATCCAGATATAGTAATTTAATTTATTTTTCTGGAAGACATTGAACGTGATTCCTACTCCAAGAAACCCCTAATACGCCGTATTGACCTCAACCAATACGGCGTATCAAAGAAATTCCAGACACTATAATACAAAACTTAAAAACGAGTTTTAGGTGTGCTTGATCATATTTTTGATACCCTAACCATAGAATTTAAATTTTAGAAGACAAGAAGATCAGAAGAAGTCAAGCAAAGCTACTAATTCTATAGGAAACACCTTGTAATCCCTATACTCTTATAATCATTCGATTTTTGGTATCATTCATTTAACTCGGTTAGTTTTCCTTAGTTGATTGATTATTCTTGTATTAATTACAATGGTTAAGGGCTAATACCCTTGGGTATTAGCCATGTTTATGAAGATTGAAATGTTTGGTTTGTTTATATCGACTGCTTAATTTATCGTTGGTTGTTGATTATGTTTATCAATTCATACTTGTTTATGTGTTAAGTATGCGACCCATCATTCAACTGGATCTAGGAATGCAAAATATCTAGCTAGTAGATGTCAGGATGCTCATCTCTATCTTTTCCTCCTCACTCCGTTTTTTATTTTTGTGTGTGTTGGGGTGTTTGTTTGGTGTTGTTTTTGTTGTTGTGTGGTTGGGGTGTGTGTTTGTGGGTGTTGGTGGGGGGTGGTTTTGGATGGTGGGGTTGGGGGCGGTGGGGTTGGTTGTTGGGGGTGTTTGTTTTGGGTTGGTTGGTGGGGATGTTTTGGTGGGGTGTTGGTGGGTGGGGGGTTTGTTTTTGTTTTGGGGTGGGTTGTTTTTGGGAGTTTGCTGGGTTTATGGGTTGGGGTTGGGGTCTGGGTTGTGTTTTGTGTTGGGGGTGGGGGGGGGTGGTGGTGTGGTCTGGTGGTGGGGTTGTGTTGGTGGTTGGGGGGTGTGGTTGAGTTTGGTGGTGGGGTGCGGGTTGAGAGAGAAGAGCCATCCCGACATCTAGCTAGCTAGATATTTTGCATTCCTAGATCCAGTTGAATGATGGGTCGCATACCTTAAGCACATATCAGGAGTTTGAATTGATAAACATAATCAACAACCAACGATAAATTAAGCAGTTGATAAAAACAAACCAAACATTTAAATCTTCATAAACATGGCTAATACCCAAAGGTATTAGCCCTTAACCATTGTAATTAATACAAGAATAATCAATCAACCAAGGTAAACTAACCGAGTTAAATGAATGATACCAAAAATCAAACGATTATAAGAGTATAGGTGATTACAAGGTGTTTCCTATGGAATTAGTAGCTTTTCTTGACCTCTTATGCTCTTCTTGTCTTCTGAAATTTAAATTCTATGGTTAGGGTATCGAAAATATGATCAAGCACACCTAAAACTCGTTTTTAAGTTTTGTATTATAGTGTCTGGAATTTCTTTGATACGCCGTATTGGTTGAGGTCAATACGGCGTATTAGGGGTTTCTTGGAGTAGGAATCACGTTCAATGTCTTCCAGAATATTAAATTACTATATCTTGGATACGGCGTGTAGGTCTTCGTGGTTTCTTGTGAAGTGCAGGCACAGATACGCCGTATCTTCCTTGATGGATACGGCGTATAGAATGTCAGAACAGTATTCTTCAGATCTCTTCGTTTAAGCTCCAAAATGCGTGCCTTTTCGCTAATCTTCACAAAGTACTCCATAGTTACTGCAAATCTCAAATATAAACGATTAAGTATCAATTCTTGCAATAATTATACAAAATGGGTAATTTACATGGGATAAATGATGCTATAAAAGTGATGTTATATGATGTCATCAAATATCCTTCACTTAAATCCTACTTGCCCTCAAGTAGTCTTTAGAAATTTATGAAAATGTATCCCAAAGGATTTTTTCCTTTTAAGCATTTATTCGTTTAATTACTAGTACACAATCAAACACCTCACGAAGTAGAAAGATGAAAACACTCAAATCACTCGACTAATCTATGTGGTAACATGTAACTAATTCGCTCAATTGCTCGTTCGTGACGAGTATTCTATCATAAGCTTGGCAAGGATACACATCTCTACCACTAAAGCTAAGGAGTAACAAGTTTAGAAATGTAAATTGGGTTTAAAAGGCTTTAAGGGCTGATCACTCTTTCTAATCTCTATCGATACCAATATTCCAGAAAAGGTGACAAGATCACACATACACACCCATAACAATTGGATAGACACAAATAGACTAAGTCCGAACAAATAAGGTACAAGTTGCTAGATACTTTCCTGACCGTTCCCATGGTAAAGACACAAAAATATATACATAAACGTCTTGATCATAGATCAACAAAAACAACCTTAGTTGGCATTCTCGTAATGGTCAACTTCCCAATCATCCATACTATACATACTTTTACAAAATCAAGTGGCGATATCTACCACTTTATACAAAACTTTACATTGTGGATTTATTACACGTATAAACAAATAATAGATCCTTCAAATAATACCATCGGTTTAAGCTTTAACGAACCGACTATCCCCAAAATTTTCTCCTTTTTTGTAGCAATTTTCTAATTTTTTCCTTTTTTTTATTATTTTTTATAAACATAAATGATACACTACGAATCTCGGTGTAATTCCACCATCTTCACGATCATAATAACTCCGGATAATTTCTTCCATAATTCTTCATACTCGGATATACCAATAACTGTAAAAGTAGTAAAAATACATGAGTTTAACTACTTTTACATTCCTAATTACGATGTGCAATTTCCTAACCATACTAGAGATAGAAAATGACACAAGACACAAGAAATACATACTTTACACTAAAGCAACTAGCAACTGATAAATGGACTTAATCTAACAGGGTAGACTAAGGTGTAAAGGTGTAACGAAACAAATAGTTGGTGAAAACAAGAATGGTTAAACATGTTTTTCTAGGGGAATCTTACTCTTAAAATTAGAGTAAACAAAGGGTTTATACGGAGGTAAACTAACCGGTGTGGTCAGTTAATAACACAACATATATAGGCTTTTTGGGTGTAATCTTAGAAATTTACCAATTTAAACAAGTTACTCCATCTAAATCCATAGTACTCATAATTCTGGTCTTGAATAGATATACCAAGCCAAGTTCTAAAGTCTATAATATCACCGGCACACTCATATTTTTGTGGGATTTTGGTAAATATTCGGAAACAGATAAGGCCGAATCCTCACAATATCTAATAAGAGTTTTGTGTGTAGGTTATGTAACCAGTAATTTCACAAAAGTATGCTCGATTTTTTTTAATTTAAGCATATTAATGTGAAAAATAAGACACGTAGAGTTTTAATTCTCATCCCCCCACTTAAATTATACAACGCCCTCGTTGTATAAAAATAATAGTTAAAAACAGAAAATTAAAGAATTAGAACGGGAAACTCCCCTGATATTTGCTTGGTATGATTCTCCATGTTGAGTATATGAGCAAGAATGTGTTGTCACACCCCGCCAAGGCGAAAACGCGAGGCGTAACGAGAATGGATATCATCACAACACAATGGTGTCTATATAGAGAACTACAATGCATAAAAGAAACCAAGGTATAGACACAAGATGTCATGAAAATACTCAAACAAACATAAAAGATAAATGGCGTCTTGTATTGAAGCAAAAGGGGTTCACGTCAATACCAAGACATGTAAAACATCTAAAATAAACCTAGACACTTCAAATCAACAACATTCAATATTCATTCATGCATGAAATAAAATAGGAGATTAAACTCCTCAAGCAGCCTATGGTCTCTCTATTTAAGATCATCATGATGCTCACCTGAAAATGATGCTTAAAAACGTCAACACAACGGTTGGTGAGAGTCATAGGTTTACGACACACAATTTGAACTTTTAATCATTTACTGTGATTAATAAAAGACAAGGTAGGACAATTATAAACTATCATGAACTTATAACATGCAATCCAAATCATCATATGAACAAACCAAATTACTGGGTTGGCGTATACATCCCGATCCTCTTCCTATATACTGGGTAGGGTAACCATTCCGTTCCTTTCTAAATGAGTAGGTACTCATTCGATTCCATTCCAAAAACATACACAAGGTCTATACTCAAATTTAAAATCTATATTTCACTTCTATTTTTAATATCATTCAAAACCATTTGATTATTTCCATTCCCCTATTTAGAAGCAATGTTAAAAGTGGGACTATGAATCACCTGATGCTAAAACTACATCACAATATCCTTGCAATAAATAATCACAAATAAATCCCATGTTAACGTGGAGTAGGCTAATTGCCTAGACAGATGTTTCATTCAATTGATGGATATAGATGTTTATGATTATGATGTATATAAGAATTTACCAAACTCCTCATATCTCACTTTTTATCTTATTATTCTTTTAGGTTTTATTGCCGTGTTTTTTTTTTATGTTTTCGGCTGTATTTTTTTGTATCTTTATGTCTCAAAACTAAATTTGGTTTATTGTAAATTGGCTTTTCCCCTTTCTTTTCCTGCATTCACTATGGTTGCTAATACTTCTGGGTGTTTATTTAATTTTCGTGGCGTCTATGTTTTTAATACAATTTTCAACATCACAAAGTACCCAGAATTTGACCTGATTCGACTATTAAAAAGTTTAGCTTGAGCAGACCCATTTAAACATTTGGGAAAATTCTACAAAAATTTTAGAAAATCATAAACATCATGAACTTGCTACTGTAGCAATCCCATCAATTAAAAAGACATTTTGCTATGGTTTTTGGATCTCAAAACACAACCACAAAATCCTAAAAAACTCAGTTTTGACAAACGAATCTTGTTTTGGATTAATTTTTGACTGACTTTCTTCAACTTTTATTCATGAAACCAAGGTTGAAAGTAGACTCTCTGTAGATAATTTTAGCCTCAAGAAAATCAATAAAAGCTATTCGTATGACCAAGTTATGACTCTCGTAAGATGACTTAAAATTCTGCCTATATTTCAATTCCGAATTTAACACAATTAAACCTAATTAAACCCACCATATGCTAGTTTGTATCACCTAATTCAATAATAGTTGATTATTACTTCATATATTAATAAATTTAATGAAACCCTAAACTTTCTATTATTGATTACATTATAACCTATATTACTTGAATAACAAATTTGACATAGTTTTAGATTTGAGAAAAAATGATCTATCCTGATCTTAAAGCTTTAAAAATACTCTAATGTGCTGCTAGGGCTGTGGGATGGAGTCGAACACAGAAAACAATATAATATCTGGACCTTTGAGTTTTTTTATAAAATCCTAATTAGACTTCTAGTTGGAGTGGGCTTGGTTTCCCTTTTTTTGATAAGCCGATCCAACAACACCCTTTAATATATATATACTAGCCTCAAGACCCGCCCGATGGGCGGCTAGCTTTAAGAATTGTTAAAAGTATAAAATAAGTAGTAGAATGGTTAATAGAAATAACGTAAAATGGTATAATAATTACAAACAAAAAGTTAAAGTAAAATGTCTTTTGCAAAACATCCGCAAGTATAAACTATATATCATCATTGTTTAAACAACAAATAGCTAAGAAAAAACAAACAAACTTATAGTTGATGAAGGGATTTTTATAGACAACGTTTGATGTATGATTGCAATAGTTTCCATATTTGAGCCATAATGAACCTATATTATTGGACAACTTTTTAAGTGAGATTCATTTGAATTACAATAAACCAATCAGATTCACATATATATCATTAACCAACAGTTTTGCAGCCTTAATATGGTAGAAACTGAAGATACTTTATGTAGTAGTGTTTTTTCTATCGAGGATTTTACTACCTCTTTTGTACTATATAGTGTTTTGCAGACATAAGATTATTTTTAAAGATACAAAATTTAGTAGTAGAATGGAAGATATAAATAACGTAAAATGATTGAATGTTAAAAACAAAAAATAAAGGTGAAAAGTCATTCCATAAAGACTTTTGAAGTATGTCTCCTTTTGATATAGTAGTGTTTTTTTGCTAAAGATGGGTAGTTAAAGCATGTTAAATTAATATGTTTGCCAAGGCAAATGTCTTTGTTTTGGCAAAAAAAACATTTATATATTGATTTGAAACTTGTGTTACATGAATTGATAAGGAAATTACATCTTACGTCTTTCCAATCTAACGGAGAAATATGATCAACTTTTTGTCATTACATATATTGAGCAAATGTGAACTAAACATTTTGAGTGAAACCTTGATTTCTTGACAACTTGCTGATTAAAACCTCCCAATTCCATTTGATGAGCCAACTTCCAACATATACTTAGAATCATTGATAGAAATATATATAATAAGCTCCAACAGTAAGTTTAATATACCAATATATATTAAATGACTAACATGTATAGAATCATTGATAGAAATATATAAACACACAAACTAATAAACTTACACATATAAATAGTTTCAACGCCAGTTAAATGATTCTTCAAGTCACAATAGTTTATCTAAACCATCTGCAATTCTTTATCAAAAGCTTGCCAAGTGCATTAGTTGCATCTAACGCTCTCGATTTTAGCACGCTTCATTGCTTCATCAACACTCATTTCCTCATCGCTCTCCTCATTTTTCTAATCATTTTCATCAGTAACTTCATCATTAATTCACTTTTGACACCTACGCGGCAAACACAAAACAAAAACAAACACCTACATGACTTGATTACATGATTTACACCAAACAAAGTATAAATTTATGCATAAAAGTTTACAAATAACCTATTTACATAAATCGTGCATTAGAATGCGTATGCATAAATGTCACGACATCCTCTTCGATTTCCTATACCTTTTAAGGTCTTGCTAATTTAACTTTAAATTGGGAAACTCAACTGAGGCTTCCCTCTTTAAAATACTTGCATAATACTTGACAGAGAATTCCTATCTTTTTTTACCATTCAGTTCATTATTCCTCTCGAATGAATATTTTTGCATATGCATTTTTTAAGCTATATATAAATGTATTTTTACGTGTCTGTACAACTGAAAGCACACACCGAGAAGCAAACAATTCCCTCTAACATAGCTACAATGCATCAACAAAAAATCTCTTTATAACCAATAAAAAAACATCAGGACCGTTACTTGATATATAATTCTGTGGATGTTTACATAGGCTTTCAAAAAATACAATTAGTTCGGTTGCAGCAACCATAGGGTCTTGGCGCATAGACATAGGAACTGTTACAACATGTCCTGGGATCCTCTCACTATTAGCTGCAGTATGAAGGCTGCACATATAAGTCATTACATAAAATATGAATTGGCGTTTCCATAATCTCTTCATTGTTTACTTTGGATTTCACAATCTCTTCACCAACATTTCCAGATTTAGGCTTCTTAGTCCAAATGTTACCACTATGAACCCTTTGTTCCTTGTGTTTGTGGGTTTGTTCCCATTTTATCACATTACCATTCTGATTATTATAAGGACCATTACGACCGCGTCTTTGTGATTTCTGCATGCCTACTCGAGATTGAAACAGTGTGTTGACATTCCCTGCCGCATTCTGCTATGCTTCGATGTTAATGGCTTCTTCATTGCTTGAGAACTGAACAGGATTAGGAGGCTCAACCACATATTCATCTAGGGACCTCTGGTGAAGTTTGAGGGCTGAAAGTTTATGATGATGGGATGTTCTTAGATATATCAATAGTGTTAGGTTTTTACATCTATTTAATCTCCATTAAAATATTACATGTAGTAGCAGCGGAATACATAAACACGTATGATATGTAATAACAAAGGGATCAACGAAGTGTGTAACTTTTAGCAATAAATAAAGACCACTTCTTGGAATATAAGCTTGTGTATAATTAGAATACCAGCAAACTAATATAAGTTTTAAGTATATTAACCTCTATTGGTGTGATACATACACGTCACCGCGTAACGTTTAAGATTGCATAGTCTTTTCTTCACGAATAAAACAACCGAACATGATGTTCTTGTTTTGGTTCTTATCATCATACGTTCGAAACCTGCATGGTAATATTACTACCGAATCTCAACACACAAGGGAAGAAAAGATATATGCATGCCATGTGCATGACATGTATACGTATGAACAATCATACATGTGCTTTTCTTTTGTGTTTTGTTGAATATATGGAGGAACAGAATAAGGATGTTGTAGCTTTTCATTCTATCGTCAGACGTTTGACTTTTAGGGATTGTTATATTCTTGATATATTGTTGGTGTATTATGTATGAACACTAAAAGGTGTTTATATAGTCACTCTAAACTTGTCTTCAAGTTAGACTAGAACAACTCACTTAGTTTATAATCAACACTCTCATCCCTTGTTCGTTTCCTTAGTAAAAACCAAACACCCCATGGGTTTGGTTTTCTTTTCGTTCAACAAGTCCCTCACTTGTTAATATCTATTAATTAGTAGTTCTAATGTGTAACGTTATAATTAAAGACTGTTTAAATTATTTCGTGAAACATATTAATATAATTAATATATACAATAAATATATTAATTACATTAATAAACGTATCATCTGTGTATACGTGTGTGCCCCCATAGGCTCACATATTTCCAACCATATATTTATTTATGATATGGACATATCCCAACAACTCCCACTTGGACATGTCACAAATAAATATAACAACATTGGTAAGCATCTAGCAACACGCCAATGTTCCCAGAAATACATGAGTGTACTTTCATAAAGTTACAGTTAAATGATTTAAGTATTTACAATCCCTTTGTTTCTGATGCCGTGTTAAAAATGGATACGGATCAATAGTCATTTCATTAATTAACGATTCTGTTTCTCGTATATATGATTAATCTAGATTACCAAAAATCATTGAGACATATCTACCTGAGTTTTTGGGTGCGGCCACACATACATCTGATTAACCCTACGAGGGACCCAGTGGTATCACACTTCAACTATTAAAGGAACAAATTCTTTATTGACTACAAGTGTCTAGTCATCATATGGCATAAACCATTCAGACATAGCCCTTATTAGTTACCTTATTCAGGACAACTTAAACTATATCAAGAAGGAATATCCACATATGCAAGACCTACTTGCATCTCAAGTCTAAGGATTTAGTAAATTAAAATCACTTACAAGATTCACTTAATGACGCTGATCCATAAAGTGATAATCTTGTTAGTTGGGGAAGTCCAATATTCATCTTATAAATATCATGTGAGTTTGGCGGACACTTCCTTTAATATCCAAGATATCACCAATCACTCAGATTTGTCTTAGTTTAACAATATTCCCATATTGTTAATCGACAACGGACTAATTTAGAATAATAAAAATATTATTCACGGATTAAACATGCAAATATAGGACACAATTTTTATTAAATATAACCACATACCACGTATCATTATCATTAATAAAATTGTCTTAATATCCCTTATCCACATTTAACTAATAGATCACAAGGCTGATATTTCTAGTTGAGGGAATTGCCTCAAGATACGACGATCGTACTTGCTGACATGGCTTAGATTTCATAATTTGAACTAGATTTGATCTTTCAGAATTTTGAGAATACTTATTTCAAAAATTCAATTAATGAAGTTCTTGAATATCTATGATGAATGTTTGTTCGTATATATCTAATATCTTGACACACTATATCTCATAAGGTGTGTTCTTGTAACCATGACATCTTTTCTATTTGCTATTTGAACATAATTTCTTTCTAAAAAAAGATACTGCTTAATTCCACAAAAGAAAAAAGTATTTTTTTTAGAGGTATAACTATCAATTATTATGAATCGAATAGATCAATTCCCTTTTTTGGGAGCGTCTTGTAATACATCCCTAATTTCTGAGCTTCTGTTTACTCCTACCAAGTAACATGTAGGTACAGGGCATCCGTTTGGATTATAATGGGATGACAGGTTTCTCTTTTCATCTGTAAAATAAGTATTTCGATCAAATCAACACCACGCAGTTTACTTGGTCTTCTAATTGTTAAGAGGTTTATATAAAAGATTCACAATATAATAGGAAGACGTTTCAAATACAACTATGAAACATTCATCTTTTTCGCAGCTTCCAAAAGTGTAAAGTATTCTTATTCTTTAATGTATAATGCAACTATGCTCTCAGTTGAGCACAACTAGTCCACATGGTCATCATCAAAATTGAAATCATACCATGACTAGTATTGAGTGTCATCTCAATTTGATTTAGCATCCGTGTACACAAACAACCATGCCTTTTAATCCGTAAACAATGAATATTCTCTTAATAATGTTTGTATCTCATTGATACTCCAAGTTCATTGGTTTACTCTTATTGCTAATAATTGGCACAATATTTATCCTTTTTATTTTTCTATGGACAAATCCATATTATTGAAGAATTCCAAATCCAAATTATTCCATTAAAATATTTAAGTCTATTAATTATCTAATAACTTCTTGAATAATATTACCAATGTTGTCAAATCATCTTGCATTCATGCATGATACAACTATTTCTCTACACAATATGATGTACATAATGAATCTTTTAGTCCAACTTAAGATATTCTTCATGTCTTATCTTTATCACAAGGTTAAGTATCCATTGAGCTTCTAAATGGTTATGTCAAATTGTGTTTAGTTTTATTTACCGCATATGTTGATAGAATAAACAATTTTATTTCGAGGTTGGAACATTTAATTATCTAATTCTTTCAGGTGAAGGAAACCTGAACATAATACTCCCACTAGCTTTTAGGAATACTCGATGATTATCTTTATTTAACAAAAACATAAGATTAATTCTCCCTAGCTGCTTGCAATAATTCCATTCTTGGATTCTTGCCGCTCGTTCACTCATAAAGATTATATGAATTCATAAACTCCTTTGATTACTCTTCATCCTCGCAATAGTATTCATCAAAGGAAGAGTTTTAAATTCTATTGTCATATTTCATCTATATGAACACTAGTATGACAATCAATCATCTTTATATAATTAATGCGCATAGAAAGAATATTTAATCACAATCAATTGCTTGTGTATGATTCAAAAATTCTCTATAATACATGCATCAAATTGTGTGTACAACATTGGCCTTATGAGGTTGAAAACCAAGATCCAAACCACTTTGGTTTTTACTTCTATTTAAAGAAACTCATTTTAACTTCACAGTCTAACTGTTTAGTTAAAGATCAATCATGTTTTAAATTGATTATCTTTGTGGACAATACATATTAACTTCATAGTGTGAGTCAATCAAATTCAAAATTCAACAATGCATATTAATGGTTTCACCATGATACCAAATTTAAAATTCAATAATGCATCTTTAATGATTAACAGGTTCACTATGATCATGTGACTCATATTCCTCAATATTGATATAACATTTATCAATCAAGTATTTGAGGTATCCTTGCGGATCTATGAACGAGAATTATATCATTATAAGTTTTAACATTTAAAGCCTCGATATGATACTCACTAGTGTGTTTAGAAGGTTATGTATTTTGTATTTTTATCTCTTTCAGATCTAAAAATGCTCCCACTTGCTTTTTGTAATTAAAGACTCTTCTATAATTACTTAGCATGTTGAGTAGCAATTACAAGATACATTGACAGTTCCTAAGTTTAGTTTGTTAATGTCATTCTTCATAAGACTTTTAACAAATTAAGAACTTTAATTTTAAGACTTAAAAGGGAGTCATCATATTTCATAATTATGATGGTGTCTTATTTAACCTTCTAGGGTGGAGTCTTATTTGGGTATATACTAGACATACTCAATTTTCAAACCTTAACATATTTGGAGGTAAAATATTTAAGTTATTAAAATCAAATAATTCCAAAGAATCTGATTCAAAACTCTAGACATACCATGAAAATGTGGTATTCTATGAGTAATTTTATTGTGAGACTTTATCACAATCTTTTAAATAACTTAATACTCTTTAGGTCACATACTTATCAATTGTGTCAAACCAAATTGAATATATAGTATTTAAAAAAACCTATTTGCATGCAATAATGTATACGGCTTTAACTAGTTCAAGAACTCTATCCATGTTAATTATACATTATTTTGCCTTTAAACAATTCAAGGACTTTTGTTGATGTCATAGCCAGAAGATATAACTTACTTTATGTTATAAGTCTTTCAACATTTAAAGGACTTCATGTTTATTAATTTACATTAAACATAAACATATTTAACTAAAGTAACTCTGAACGCCAACTCTTGACTTCAGTAAAAATTTCAAGTTAATCAAGATTACTTCATTATTTGGGACATTCCAAGAGCACATAAACCTTTTACTTGAAGTAGTCTATCAATTAAGATTACTTCATTATTTTGGACATTCCAAAAACACATAAACATTTTACTTGAAGTAGTCTTTAATTCATATCTCGACATATTGTTTCTTACCTTACGGTCAAGAGAACCTTTAATCATATTGTTATTGTCATGTGTTGTACCTTGCACACAATAAAGATTTCTCCCACTTGTGCATGGCACAACATCATACCATGTAATCAAACAACACGACGTTCGTTTGTTTATGTGGACAATATGATAGTGTCACAGATATTAGCGTTACAAGTAGATATTGAACCACTTTGTTTAATAAACCATGAGTGTCTATAGTCGGAAAAGTATATATTATTTCATGAATGTCTTGTTCAGAAGTAAATCGCGATGCTCCCACTGGATTTGACAGCATTTGGAAGTGTTTCCATATACAGTGAAAAACAAACAGTGATTATGTATTTTAACTCTCTTTGTAATTATTTAAGTAGTAACCATTATTTGGATTTAAAAAGTTATACTATGTAGGATGAGGACATATCCATCAATTGCTATTGATTAACTTGAAAATGAGCATGCAATTTTCTCCTTAATTGATTAAGACAAACAACCTAGATACATTATTAGTTTGCCTTTACCTCTTTTGCGTTTAGTATTGGTATTTCACTAATCAAGAACTATTAAAGGGCATCTTTCATTAAGATTGTTGTCCTTTTGATATTTTCAAGAAACATATTCTCTAGTTATCTATATGTCTTATATGTTTCAAAGTATTCACCACCGAAATAAGGGTGATGAAATCTATATGAAAATATAAGTTATGCAATCTACTTAACATTTAAGTTTGCTATGAGTTTGATTACATTAGGGACATTTTTATTTCCTATTATAACTTTTTCGGAGCAAGAAAGATTTATAGGACATGCAGTCTCTCATGTTCCTTAATGGAACAGGAGTCGCAGATTGACTTCTTCAAAGAAGGAAACAAACCATTGTTTACGGTTTTATGTTGCATATATATTATTAATTAGAATGCGCATAAATTCAATTTTAGTATCTGGATAAATATACCTTGAAGAAAATAATAATACAATGTTTATTTCAGAATAAAACAATTAATTTCCTAAGAGTTAGGACGAACTTGACATACACCACACATCAGTGATCTGTCTTAGGGTTGGTGTATTAAAAAGATATTCATAGATTGATAGTTCAAAACTATGCAACTCTAAATCATTGGGACTTATTTATTACAATAATATTAGTAAAACATGTTTCATCCCTTCTATGTCGATGATGTTAATAGTCTAACCACAACAACGCTAAAGTAGTCCAATCAAAAAACTGTGATTATGTTACACTCACCGTCTCACAGAAAGCGTATAAATCACACTTGAGATTGCAAAATCTACTCAGTCTCAGATAGTAATGAGCTATCTACAATTTTAGTGTTTAACAAACTTGAGATGCAACAACTTAGTTGCAAAGGGGTATTTTATTTGTAGTGCTAAACACTTCGGTTAGTTCAGCACAGACCACTCGCTATCTTCCCAAAATATCTCCCAGTTTCATAATTTTAATAAAAAATTTTACTCAATTAAGTTATTTTATTACGGTATCATTATGTTTCTATACATCTAATGTAATTATTAGTGTTAACTTTAAAATTGGACGATTCAACGTGTTTTTTTTAAAATATAAAGATTTTAGGTTTTAACCGCGGGAAAAGATTAAAGATTGGTTAAAACCATTTCAAAAACCCTAGACCATTTGCGACTTCCTAATTAGTATGTAAGGTAAGGAAACTACAACGTAGTCAGTGGGTTATTATAGGGTAATGGTATCTACAAGACCGAAGTCTTGATGAGTCTCCCCGAACCTTATCCTTGCAACTAAGTAGTACTTTTGCAAATTACGTAATTGATAAAAAATAAAACTTTAAGTGGAAAACACATTATGAATATAAATTGTCCATAATAAATCTACGTATTTCAATAACTATAAAATTAGTCATGTTTATATTTACATTTTCGGAAAACCTTTTATTTATTTTCTCACAAGTCCAAACTTTAAATAAAAACAATATAAACACTGAAATAATTCATCATAAACAATTATTCAAAACAATCACTTATTAATTTAAGGTCATGCAAATATATCAATTTATGATCCAAATTAATATAATATTAAAAAATGTTATATATGCCATATTAAGGCTCCTTTTGTCCTAAAAACTTTCGGCACACACTCGCACACTCGCAGCTCACTCGTCTCGCACGCTCGGGCGTAACCATAATACGAATATATACCGCATAAAACACATTAAATTTAAGCAATTTTAGGGCCCCATTTAAGACATCAGACCAAGGTCTTCCCTAGATTTTAACAAGTCGTCGGGGATCGAAAAACATAAATTTAATGTCTATGTTTTAATCTCTTTGATCTTTATATTTGCATAAGATTGTTATACATTGAAGTCAAGTCTACATCTCAAAACATTCAAGTCAAGTCAAGACATTTATTAGTCAAGACATTTCTTATTCATTGATTTGTATTGGGCCTAAAGCCATGTAATCATTCCAGATGTTCTTTTGTTTTATATATAAGATAGTTGTTATCAATAAATATATCATGGAACAAATAGTCTCTTTTATATGGTATCAGAGCGCATAAAACCGATCCTCTCCTAATTTTCTCTTCATAAAAAGTTCGGGACCCTTGTAACACCAACCAAATCAGTTCGCATCGGAATATGGTAACAATGGAGGTGCTACGTCAAAGATACAAAAATCAAGGATATATAAAACAACACTTAAATAGACGTTAAAAATAAGTTTCTTTCGATGTCATTACAAAAGATCAGAGTTTTCACGTTAGGTCCCATAGTTTTGTTAAAAAAGAATTAAGATTTTATAAGACAAAAGTTTCATTGAATTTAAGAAATCAAGAATCACTGCTAATAGATATCTCGGCACGACTCCCATCCAAGTCTTATACCTCAGCACCTGAGATTAAAACATGTTTAAAACGTTAAACAAATTTGTTGTGTGAATTCATCGGTTTGTCAGGAAAATAGCGTGGAACATAAGATTTTAAGTGATAGTAGACTATGAAACACATTCGATAGTCCATATTTTTTATTGCCCTAAGCTCATGTTCCGAACTATAACGTAATAAACTGTAAAACAACTAGTACTAGAGGTTGTGCCCAACACGGATACAAATGTTACAAAACATCCCTACGGTAATTTTATATAACAGATGTTGACAAACTTCTACGAATTTTTTCAATATGTTAATGCGTCAATGGTCTACTAGAAACCACAGTCCCAGACGGGGGTAGGATGGTCTGTCCCGATAGAATATATCCATAAAACTAGCGTATATACCCAGCATGTATTTAAGGTTCATGATAAAAGGGGGACTCCTATATTGCATCGGTAACTTAGGCAATAGTTGTTAACAGGATAATAGCATACAGTTTTGAAAACACTTGTGTCCAATGAAAACAAGCATGTAATCTCCCTCGTATTTATAAAGAATAAGTGTAGCAAAAGGGGCTTTACGACTCACTTCGATTAGGTGAACTGGTAATCAACAAAGTATTCACAATAGAAAATGCGTCACGGCTTACGATCGATATGGAACCTATTAAATATAGGTCGTATAAAGTACTAATTACTTTGGATTATTTATAGGTCGTATAGTCATCATACTAATCGTTGGGCTATAATTAATTTAAGAGGTCATGTAGTTGAAGTATGAGGAGTAGGACGCTTTAAATCGTTAAATCAAATAAATCGTCGGATACGCCACCCGAAGAGGCCATATTATGAAACTCCCTTGTATATATAGTCTTTGATTAAACTAATACTCACATATTAATTCTATATAGCTCTATCACATTCTATGTTTTGTGAAATCATATTTATAAAGTTAAAACGTTTATAAGTTACTATAGTATAAACTAGGTAATTTCAGTTTTAGTCCGTTTCTTACGTTCCACGCCTTCGTATTAAGAGAGGTTATCAATAATATAAACATTTTCAATCTGTGTTTTCTGATGAAATAGTGATTTTCCACTGTTCATAAAAGATTATATATTTTATTTTTATGATTTAGTTATGTAAATCTCATAATGTGTAACTTAATTCGTTTTAACTCGTTTTTAGCGATTATTAGAGCCGTTTCATAATTAAATGTTATATTTATTTAGATGCGTTTTCCAAAAATAATTTCCCTGAAGAACAGTAAACTTTTTATAAAAGTATTATTATCGTAAATTGTAATCATCGTATCTCCTTATGTTATAAATCGGTTTTTTTTTTTGAGTTTCTTACCTTTTTGGAAACGTATGAGACGTATATTTTTATAAAACATAAAAATCATGCTTTGGATTTTCGAACCTAATAGCCCCTTAAATAATAATTAGGTATTCATATATATAACTTGTTTTATATTCTTTTTTAACTTAATAAAATACCACAGTTTCCACAAGCCCTTTATGACCTCTATATTATTTAACCACATAAACATGAAATAAGTTGTATCAAATTAATAATCATAAGCAAAAATATGTTCTTGCATGTCTATAAACATTCCTAATGGTGATTTTTACCGTCATAGAACCAAATATATGCATATAAATGATAATTGTAAAGACATAAGGGTTTTATTAACCTTCTATGGTGATGATATGTTGATGAGAATATAATCTAACCCTATGTTTAGCATTAAAAACCATAGCTTGAAAGATCTTGAAACCCTAAACCTATTCTTCCATTTTCTTGGCTTAACAATTTGTAAAGCTTAACCAAGCCTTCAAATCTTCTTAAGACATCTTAGATATGTTGTAGGAATATATGTAAATGTGTTAAATAAAATTTTATAAGGATTTGTATGTTGTTTGAGGTTTGTCGTGGCCAAAGAGGAGGGGGAAGGAGAGATTTTTGTGTTTTACACCTTGAAAGTGAGAAAAGTGTGTGTATTTCACTAGTATGAGACCTTATATACATGGAAGACTAGTCAAAGACAAGAGGAGGATTTCTAGGGAAAGTATGGTCAAAAGTATGGGAAGTATGGGAAGTATGGCTTGAATTAATGTGTAGATATGTACATGACCTTAGGTATGGTTTATAAGTCCTTATGTTCCTAAGTGGTGATCATACCATGAAAGTATGGAGGAAATATATTACGAGCTTAAAGAAAGTTTATAATTGAAAAAATAATGAAAGTATAATGTTATATGTAAAGTGTATGTTGTAGATTTAATTTAGATAAAGTATACTTGTAAATTGAATAGGTTCATGTTATTTTTGATATATAGAGGCATCCCATATTGGATAAGTGGGGTAAAAGTTTTATAAACTTTGAGCATTGAAAATAAAAAATTAAATTTTTGGTGAAGCGTAGATTGTGACAACCCGAGAATTTCGTTTTAATAAATTAGCCTTTTCCGTTTAGAAATTGGAATTTTTAAATGTTTCGTTTGCTTTACGTTTTAACCGGGATGTTTTTAAGTTGTTTCGTTATTATCTGAGAATCGTCGCCGGGAGCGAACCGGGACACCAAACGTTGTAGTATTTTGGCAATAGCCGCGTTTTTATGTTTTTAAGCAATATTTAAAATTTCATTAATTTTGATGTTGCCGTTACTCGATGTGTTATTAAGTGTACGTGTTTAATTATCTATCTTTGTTGTGCATGCATGCTTGGTAAAATTAATCTCATTCAAACTAGCACTAGTTCCTAGACAAACTTGGAGACCATTTTAGTCCCCCAGTGCCTTGTTATATAGTTCGAACAACAACCACCCTTTGCACTCTCTTGGATGCCAAAATTTTGAATAATTATTCACATAGACAAGCTTGGCATGGTTTAATGGAATTTAGGACTAGTGACTAGAACCTTGTGATAGGAGGATCTATTTTGGTACACCTATCCTGTTCCACTCCTAACGTCGCATATGTATGTATATGTATGAGTGTGTATGTGTAAACTTTGTCTACATATCCGAGTTACTTCTCATTCAATCCCATTCTTTTCATTCAACACCACAACTTCAAATTTTCTCTTTGATCTCTCTTCTAAACCCACGAACCATCATAAACCTTACAAATCATTCATTTTTAATCATTGTCAACCATTTTAAAGATATATGTTCGAATTGATTGTTATTTTCATACGGGTATTTTGGTAAAAACAACGTTTGGGTGGTTCTTAGTTTACTTTTCACACTTTCGTCGTGTTTTTTGTAAAGTTCATCTGTACTTTTTGATAAATAAGTTGTACTTTTGCATTCGATGATCATTTCCGAAAAAGGTGTACAAAGCGGATCGTTGTGAAATTCATTATCTCGTTTTCTATAAACTACAGTCTTCAAAGTTTAATATTTTTGTTTATAATGGAACGTCACACTCGTCTCTCTCTCTCGCGGTTGTACTTTTGTGAATAAAGTTGTTGGACTATTTTCGATATATGTATTGTTTCACTACGGATATATGTTTATTTAGATTTATCGGATATAAGTTTGGAATATTGTTGGCGAAGAGTTATGTTAGTGTTGGTTTTGTTGTAACGCTCTAAATTGATGTCGATAAAGGTTTTTAGGTTATAGAACGGAATTTGTTGCGATATTTGACGGTGTTGTCGAAAAATAGATCGGATATTCTTGAGTGTCAATACAAAGATGTACTTTTGAAATAAACGGATCATTTTCACCGAGTTGGAGGTTGATAAAAAAGGAAAGTCGATATTTTAGAAAGGTCATGCCGGAAATTTCGTAATCATATATCAAAGCGCTCTAAAATTAACTTTTATTATCAAACTTATGATAAGATGTCGAAAAACGTAAGTGTCGAGTTTAGGTTCAACTTTTTGGGTATTGAGATATGTTGTGTGTCGGGTGACCACTAAAAGGACGAAATACACCTAAGAGACGAATACACTAAAGTACGAAAATACACTAAGAGACGAAATACTAATAAAAGACGAATTACATAAGAGTGAAATACACTGAAAAGGCGAAATACAACTAAAGACGTAAATACACTAAAAGATGAAATAGTACTAAAGCGAAATACACTAAAAGACGAAATACACTAAAAGACGAAATACACTAAAAGACGAATATACACTAAGATGACGAAATTATTTTCTTGATGTTTGGATTATGTTTAGTGTCGAGACTTGTCAAACATTATAACTTCCGAAAGTACGTTTTTAAAAGGGATACACCGTGGTTCTACTCGTGGGCTCGGATGATAAGTTCTTCGTTTAGCGTATTCTGTTGTTACATCATTCTTAAACGACGACTATCTATGATAGGTTGTCGCTTAGAACCGTGTGTTTATTATCACTTGAATTGAAACCATTTGATCCAACTACCTGTATTAGTGCAGTTATAGCCCCACTCTTTTACTCGTTTTGAATAATTGTTTTTTAACTTGGGGTGAGAAACATTGTTGTTTTTTAAAATTGGACCCCAAAAACCAGTAATTTGGTTGAGATTTTTCCTGTTTACGTGTTGCATAAGTAGCTTTTTAGACACTATGCACTGAAACTATCATGACTGTCATATCTTGATGGAGGATCCACGGTCAGAGGGAGCGCGAATGAATAATAGATTTTGGGGGATAAATTATCCTATCAGGTGTGTGTAGAGTCCTACTACCCACGGGGCGCCCGATAGGATATATGTCATGTCGTACTGGTTTAGGTTGTCTTTGGTCGGAACCTGGGAAGGGACACAGAATACTCATATACAATGTCATGCTAACATGCGTAATTAGCTTCAGATGATTGAGGTAGGAAATCACATACTTTTTATGTGAAGTTTTATCTGTTAAATGTCGCATACGTGGTGATATCTTGTGGTCCCATATAATAACGGTTTGAACTAAACCTATGAATTCATCAACTTTATGTTGATCGTTTTAACATGTTTTTCTCAGGTGCTTAGAATGGATGACTGTTGATTGATTATGTGAAGTCTATTTGCCTGTACGGTTTACCAGAGGATTTATCATGTCTTTAAATTCAGTTGTCTGAACTTTATTTAGCTTCCGCAATTTTAAACTTTGCATTCTTTTTAACATCTAATCGATGTAAAATTATTATTATTATTTTAAAACTGTTGCAACGTGTTTATTTTCAAATATACGTTATCCTTAGTGGTCTGTTTTTATTGCTTTGTACTTGAGATGCTCAATAAAGTTACGCATTCCGGGACACGTTATTTCCATCTTGGCCGTTCTGGGTGGTTGATCGACTGTTTGGTATAAAGGCCAAGGTTATAGGAACCAGGTAGTTTAAACTAGGTCCTGGGACTATAATTCTTTTGTTGTTGATCCTACGTGATTATGTGCCTTACGTGACCTTACTTAGTACGTATACATAACTATTGTACTACGTAAATAATATTATACGTATTATTAAATATAAGTATATCTAATATTTCTAATACTTTCTTATTTCATATTATCATGACGTTGCTCGGATGTCTCATTCTTTCATTTTGCGGATTATCCAGTTACCCATTTCACCAACTCTCATATTTTTGCCATCATGATGGTTGATATTAGATGCTTTTACATAAACTGTGTGTGGTGTAGGTTATGGCTATTTAGTTATCTCGATTTCTTCGGAAGTCATCAGAGGATTAGCAGTTGGGGGGACACTGATAGACGAGGTGATCTTGTTCGGTATATCCCTACTAATATTCCTGACAAACACCAGTAGTGAATACTTCACCAGCTACCTCAGACCGACATAGTGATACCTCTTAGAGACACCTATCTAACACCTAACTATACCAACATCCCTCAGACTATACACCAGCTTTCTTCTGATTACGCACCTGCATCTGATTAGAGTCGTCGATCCCATCGGGCGAAGCCATCATCAGACCTTATACCACCATTACCAGCTGTGCTCACCATTTTTTATCATCGGATGATGACATCAACAGACGTGATACTCACTCTGATACAACCACACTCACCTACATGTACGCCTTTCATGAGATTTCGGATTTCTACCCGTAGACTCACCTATATACCTCGTCGCCGGGTTATGATTCTATCACCTAGACAGCCTATTACTCATGGTCGATGTACCGTACCATCGTTAATGGACGTGTAAATCTTGAGACTTGCGAGAAGAGGGATTGGTAGCATTACACTCATCGTCTTACTGTGCAGACATTTCTACCTATCATTCTTTTCAGATTCGTCATCAGAGGGCATGTTCAGATTTTTCATTCGAAGCTTTCATCTGATCTCTTCTTCAGACATCATTGTCAGAATCATTCTTCTTCATGATTTTAGAGTACCTTCTGCGGGGCCATCTCGCAAGAGACTAGGTCCCCAATGAGTCTGTACATAGATTCTATCACGATATCTGGAGCTTTATCTCTGTTCATGTGATTTGATTACCATGTCGCTTATGAGAGTTAAGGATTCTGGTTATCTGGCAGATGTAGAGGTTTGATCTAGAGAGTAGAGAGATAGTTTGAGGGATGATGATATTGTCAGGGTTAGTAATGTGCTTTAGAGCAGCGATATTTGATCCGAGATTCAGTCAGAGAGATTTGCGAGTGTATTGCTTAGAAGATGCTCTTAGGGATAGAGGGATTTGATGCTAGAGTGTTATTTGATGGCTGTTGATCAAGTGAGCAGCCTGAGGGGTTGTAAGAGGCTAGGTTGATGGTCAAAGTTGAGCGGGTTACGATCCTGTGATGCAGAGGATATTCCTGAGCTGATCAGGATGGGAGCGTAGAGGTTTTACGTTATGAGAATTGGGAGATTTGTTCAGAGGTTCCATGATACACTAGGCTATCCCAGTCCATCGTGTTATACAGGCTCTTGAGGAGTTTCAGAGAGAGTAAGGGACACAGGATTAATGGGGTTTGTGACGTGACAATTATGCTTTGAATGAGAGGATTGTAAGTGGAGAGGGATAACAAGAGGCTTAGAGGCACCGCGAGTGTTGAGAGTCAGAGAGTTGACCGACTCCAGCGCGGCATGTCACGTATGCAGAGAGAGTTAAGGCAGATGCGACGACTTCAATTTTATGATCGAGTGAGAGTTGTATAGACTTGAGGCGAGATTGTTGCTAGAAGAAGGAATGGGTCTATCATCCTTAGATGTGTTTTATTTAGTGTTATCGATCAGTTAGCGGTTATGTAGCGACCGTTGTGTGTAGAACTCGTATTTTATGTATTTTGAAACGTTCTACTTGCTGATAGTAAATCACTAATGTTCGGATGATATGAAATTGATATTTATTATGATATGATGTCAAGATTTGATTTACTTATGCTCTTTGACGTCATGCATTAGGGGATTTCCGTAAATATATTTTTATAGAGTATATTGCTATGTGATTAACCCTGTAATTTATTTATACCGTTTACGTGAATCTCGATCACCCCAAAAATCTCATCGAGTGTTATGGTTGATTTATGTAGGAAGATGCTATCACCCGATCTGGAAAGTGTCCATGAAATCGTGGTGGAGTTTGAAGGAATTGGTTAACCGCTAGTAGCTGAAGCGATGGAGGGCTCGTGAAGCCGAAGGACCCTTGAACAAGTGCTCGGCGATCATTCTCAAAAAGCTTCCCGAAAAGCTTGAGGATCCCGGACAGTTTCTCATCCCGTGTAATTTTAGTGAGTTTAAATGCAAAGCCCTAGCCGACCTAGGTGCTAGTATCAACCTTATGTGTGGTTCCTTAATCTGAATGGATCTTTGCAGCCTATAAAGGATAATAGCCTAGATGTATAAATACAACTGACTATGTAGAAACAATGACTTGAATACAATATGTTAATGCGGAATCTTAACACAAGTACTAAGAAGAATAATGATTAACTGAATAACAACTTTGTTAGAGTGTTCTTTGAGGGTTACAGATTGCTAACTATTATATTGTGTATTTGTTGTAATCGTCTATTTCATCTATCTGCATCTATGTCAACAGTTATCCTTTTATAGACTAAGGATAACCCTAAAAGTCTCACATGACTTTCTGACAAATATCTCACAAATATCTTTTAAATATCTTCTCAACGGTACTAACTATTTTACTACTAACGGTACTAACTATCTAACAGTACTAACTACTTTGTACTGTCGGTACTAAGTATAACTGTCGGTACTAACTATTGTGCTGTCGGTACTAAGTTATGAAAACATTAATCCCAACAATCCTCCCTTAAACATGAATGTTAAACTATTTTAACTTCAAGTTTCTTCAATTCTTTAAGCTTCTTAGAGGATGTATCCAAACATTCTTCATGATTTCTTAACCTTGTACTCTCTATCCTTCTTCAGCAGCAACCTTGCCTTTTCAGCTATGTCAGCAACATCTTTTCAGCTACAAAGCAACATCTTTTCAGCTACAAAGCAACATCTTTTCAGCTACAAAGCAACATCTTTATCCTGCAAACCAACTAAGTTGGATTTGTAGTTTTTGGCAAACTACCAGCCATTAACGGATTTGATGTTCCTTTACCAGTAGCCGTTTGCTCTGGGATAGATAACTCTTTATTCTAAGAATATGGTGAGTTAAATACCATACAGTTTTTGGTAAACTGTCAACCATCAACGGATTTGATTAGTCTTTACCAAATACCGTTTGAGTTTGGACTAGCCAATGCTTCATTGTAATAACATGGTGCATTGATAAACCATATAGTTTTTAGCAAACTATCAGCTATCAACAGATTTGATTAGTCTTTACCAAGAACTGTTTGATCTCGGACTAGCCAACTCTTCACCAAGAAGCAAGGTGAGTTGATTACC